>VZTL01035214.1:10292-25717 GCA_013400535.1 Scopus umbretta | reverse complement strand
TGGTGTGCAGCAGAAGAAGGGAGAAAAAGATTTTTGTAGCCATATGCTCATTCTCATAAAGCTGCACAGCCAATTAATGAGTTGAATAATTTCATATTTGTAGCTATTTGAAAATAAAATTGTGCCCATAGTCAAAGAGTCTTCTTTCTGCTTAGAGATCGATTTTTATTTACCTGAACTTTGAACGTAAGTCCCTACAAATTGTAAGTGCATTGTTTACATTTGTGTGTGTGTTAATGATCCCCTGCAAAAACTACAACACTAACAATGGAGAGCCAGATTGTATCTTTGCCCCAAGCACCGTGGATAACTCTGCCTCCTCAGCATCAGTATCAGAAGAGAATCAAATCTCTGCCTCCCCTTTGCTCCAAGGGATAGTAATTTGCTGCTGATCTACGGCAGCCGTAAATTACAATGCACCAACCCCACTCCACAGCACTCACTGATACCCTCGGGTGACCAAGCAAAACCCTCTCCCACTCCTCCATCCATCTGATCATGGCCATGGGAAGAGGCAGGAGGAGGTGCACCACACCTGTGTGGCTGGATAGAAGCACTGCTCCAGGGATTTGTAGGTCAAGTGGTGACTTAGCAAGGGTTTCCTCTACATTTACCATGCATGCATTTGCAGTCTGACCTTGTGCTAACCTGTGGGTTGTTTAAGCGTTTACATTCCCTGTATCTCAGGCCCAGTTCTGTCACCTCAAACCGCTCCAAGATGCCCCCATGCTTTCCAAATAGTCCTGCTGGCACACAAATGCCTCAGCAAGTCCATGAACGGTGCATAGAAGTGTAGGAGGCGGAAAAATAATTGGGCAAGAGAGTGCTTTAAGGATAGAATACTAGAATTTATCAGCCAGCTCTTCCAAGCTTCTAGCCACAAATAACAAGAAAAGCCCCATTTTGCGAGGAAAAGCACAGGTCTCTAGGCAGAACTGGCACACCCTTGGTTGGGAAAAGCATGGGGGCTGGGAAAGCAGCAGCAGCAGCAATAACCTGCTCAGCCAGTCAGCAGCTCTGTGTCTTGCGTGGGTCAATCACACACAGGCTTACTTCGTCTGCCCTCAACCCCCTCAACTTGCTTTGCTCCCAAACTGCCAGCCATCACTCCACCTGCGTCACCGCAACAGCTTGGGGCTCATTTGAAGAGCCCAAGAGCACTAGAAATGATTCCTGCATGTCTGCCAGGGCTCCTCAGGCTGCAAACCTAAAGGCCAACCATTCAGAAACCCATCACTAAGGGTCTAAGGCAGCTTTTCAAAAGGGCTTCACATATTACGCACTGAGCTGCTTAGAAAATCCAACTATCATCTTCCAGTGAGAGCTTCGGGTATGGAGCGCTTTAGAAAATCTGGCTGTAAATCCACAGTCCACTCCTTTTGTTTCATTAATTGGCTGTGGGGCTTAATTTCTTCATCTCACTTTCTCCCCTCAAGTGTAATACTATAATGAAGGCAGCTGATTTGGGTTCATGTTTCTGAGCACTGCTAGATATGCTGCCTGTGGTGATTCACACTTAGAAATATATTCTGGGTTATCCAATGGGCCCCTGGCCTTCAATATAAATATGCCTTCAAAATTATTTCAAGTCCAAGTAGGCAAATGATTACTTGAATTTTAAATAAAGGCATTGCTAAGGACCATTACTGAGATGTTAGAAAAAGACCACCTCTGGCTCAGGAAGTCCCTGAGCCACAAAGTGGGGGAGGTTGAGTGATGTATCCCTGTTTGCCTTCCCTGCTCTAATACCTTTCCCGTGTTCCTGTTATGGGCCACTCCAGTATCAGAGATGGGATAGTGGGCTAAATGGACCTTTGATCTGACCTTGTAAGTCACTCTGAAGTTCTTATGGGTATTTTGGTTTTAAGAAGCCAGCATCAGTAAGAAGTGAGGACTGAAAAATTTCAACCCCAATACTAACTGTTTCAGGTTACCATCGCCAGAATAAAAAATACCAACTTGGCAGGCATGCCATAAACTCTGACACTAGGTTCCTATTTGACTGGCACCAGAAAGAATGCCTAACCTTGACTTTCCAGTATTTCCTAGTGTTTCCAGAGCCAGAATGATTGCAGTTACTACAAAGAGTACTCGGGAAATTGCATCTTAAAAGGAGTTTATTTCTCCAAACATCACAGGCAAAAATAGCATGCTGGATCCAGTAAATTGCTGTGGCTGCCAATTCGAAAATAAAAGCTTCAGCTTATGTCTTCTCACTAACTTACTTCCACTTCAGGGATGACTGCAGAACAGACAGCATAGGTAATTCCACGTTCTTTCAGGGATTTTAGAAACTTTTTTTCCCTCCAAAAGAATCTGACCCCTACACTGCTTTCAAAGAAATAATAACCTGGGCTGTGAAGGTACAAGCTAGTATGAAGCTAGAGATCAAACTTTAAAAGGTATTTAGGTGCTTGTGCTGTCTTTGATTTCAATGAGAGTTAAAAGCTATCACATGCCTAAAAACCGGGACTACAATCTTGCAGTGGTATATCAAAAAGCAACACTGGCAGCTCCAAACATTCAAAAACTCAAGACCTAGGCCCCTTCCCACACACACAAGAACAGAAATGAGCTTGAAAACTGTAAGATGTGAGCAAAGTAATTCAGGTGGGCTCCTAAAAATTAATTGAGTTTTTTAGCTTCTCTTCACCACCAGGTGAGCTAAAACTTTTCTTTTTTTAGAATGAAAGTTTAACATTTGCTGACAAAAGCTGAGCCTTAATCCAAAGACTATTCACCACTGTGAGATCTGCGATAAAACCATGAGGGCTGCCAGCAACATAAGCCTCAAATAGTCCCAGCATTTTAAATTAGGGCATCAGTCTGGGTTTGAAGCCTGGGTTAAATCACAAGCAGTAAAATATGCGTTTCATCTCATCCTAATCCCTGTCTGTCAACATCCAAAAATCACAAAACATAGTGGGACAACTAGGCATATCTCTCCAAAAGACTCCTGGAATTTCAATAACAGAATCTCTGCACTCACATCAGCTAGAATGGAAGGGTACTCGCTAGGCACGTAACCATGCCCAAAGCAAATGTGACCTTTCCATTGTTTCACTTCAACAAGCAAGAGACCTCTACATTAGAACAAAAATACAAAACTAAATAAAAAAATAAGAAGGTCTTGTTGACGTCTGTAAACTCTAGGAGGAAAAATCATGGTGGAAATGTCTGAAAATGAAGCCAATGCTTTGGGTGTGCGCTGCGAGAATCCCAGTAGCATTACTGCCAAGTCACTAAAGCAGCTGGTTTCAAGGTTATGCTGTCCCTTTTTATAGCAGGGCAACTCTGCCACAGAATGAGGTGGTAGTGGGAGTCACGGGGAGCTACCCCGCTGCTGACAAACATGAGCCAAAACTTCTCCAAGTGAATTTTAGGTCATCAATGAACCGTGGCAGAATTTGCTCCATTTCTAGTCCTGCCAAAAACTCAGATTACAGACGCTCACTTCTGGAATTGACCCTGAAAACCCAGAGAGAAGCAGAAGCTGATTCCACTCTCACCCGCCCCAATCTTTCACACGTGCCATTATATCTCGTTGGGCTCCCCGGTAATGCTGCATCTCATGCCAACAGGACGCAGGGTAAAATTGCACAGAAGCATCTCCAAAAGTAAACCAGTAAATTCAGACAGAAAGAGTGACTAAACTCAGTGTGATTAACCAACACAATAAATTCTAATGACCAAGTAGCTTGGACCAATATTTACCAGCACATGCTGTTGAGTTGATCAGAATACAGAACTCTTTGTGCATGGAAGAGATAGTCTGTTATCACGCTGCAGCTTGTCTTTCACACCACATGCACCACTTACTACACAACTGAAGCACAGCTTAGCAATTTTATTCAGCCGGTCTGCCACAAAAACTCAATTTAAAAACTGCATTATTGTAACTTGTGGATATGGATCCTATTAACTAGCTCCTTGTCACTTCATATAAGCACCATTTCTTCACATTTAAGGTACAATTTTAGTAGAAGCTTTTCTTTTCTCCCCCCCTCCCCTTCTCTCTCCTGTGTTATCTCAATCTGACTAAACTTTTTCTATCTCCTTTGCTGTACTTTTGCTATCCCTTTGGCATTTTAAGACAGGAGGTACATTTTTAGAAGCCTGTTTGTTCAGTGGAGAGGCACATCCTTGCTTAATGTGAAGGGAAGGGGGAGGAATCCCTCCAGGTACCATGGAAGGGGTTTAGACACTTCGTTGTTCTCCAAGATTCTCCATTACTCAACAATATAGCATGAACGCTAAATAGAAAACTCAAAAACTGGCATTTTAAGGTTCCCTGTTCCAGGCAGATAATTTCATACCATCAGAATGTGAGTCGTGAACCTCCTTTAGCATCAGGTAGCCTCTCCAGTGAGCCAGGTGTTTATACCTCACTGGTCACCACACCATCCTGTTACCTCTGCTCCCCTATCTCCTTCTCATCTATCCAGTCTTTTTTTGTAGGAGCTAAAGCACAACTCCATGCTAACCATTGTCAAAGCTCTGCCACCCCTTCCCTTACAAACTCTCTCTCTTTTTTCTCTTTTTTAATCTGGGACGGCTTCTCTTTCAGCTGATTTAAAAACAGACTGCTCTGAGCTGAAAACAAGGGAAGCATTACCAATCCTGTAATATTTTCATCCACCAAATATTAACTTATTTTGCGCTTTGAAAAATGCACTTCAGCACAGTTCCAGCTCATACATACACTCAGCAAGGCAGCGTCTGGCCATTTTTATGGACTTTATACTGTGCCTTTTTCAATTTCCACCTGGGACAGTGGCCTGAAGGCTGCTTGAACTTGCACCACAGCCTGAAAGCCAGGGAGATGCAGAGTGCCTAAGTGACCTACATTTCTCTCACAATTCCTTAGCTTGACAGAAAATCAGCCAGACTTGAGGCAGGATCTCAAAAATCCTTTGGCTTCATTCTGTTCTCTCAGAGAACCACAGTGCTGAGTGGGGAATAATAAATAAGCAAGGTGCTCTGATAAGGGGTGTCCTGGCAGGCAAGTTGCACAGGCTGGAGGGTTTGTGTGAAGGGCAAGACTTAGTGCCAAATGGGACTTAGTCCCTAACAGGATGCTGTCGGCATTTTTCAGCATCTGTAGCAAACTAAAAATAATGGAGTAACACACGTATTTCTTTGTATTACAAGATTACATTTTTTGAAACAAATGCTGTTAGCTGAAAGCTGTGTGGGTTTGGGGAATGCCTCAATCATCCTAATACACTGTCTAGGATAACAAGGCCAATAAGAAGTCAATTTTAAGTCAATGATATTCACTCTTCCTACTGTTTGCTTCTATTTCGCTCAGCTTAAGCACTGACAGGCCAGTTTCTAGTTATAGACAGGCTGTCATAATGCTGCTGGACACTGGAACATGCCACTAAAGCCATGTGAAGAAATGTCAGTCTTGGCAGTTAGTGCCATTTCTGTTCCAGATTAGTAAGATTGAGATTTAAGAAAAAGGGCAAACAAAGCCTTGACTCTCAACACTTGTTCACTTTGAAAGAATTTGAGTAATATCTACCCACAATATATCAGTCATGCCCATTTTTGAGGATTTATACAGCTCAAGAAGGAATTCCAAGATTGCTGACCTGACTTCTCTCCCCTAGCACTTGGTTTGCATGCGTAAAATTACTGTTGTCAACAGGGCCATTCCTAATTTAAATAAAACTGAAATTATAATCATGCCTTATGTTATGATCCTAAAACACTGTGCTTCAGTACTGAAAAGGTCACGTATGGTGTACAGCAAACCACAAAAATGACAAAGCCAATTCCTAATTGTTAAACGTTCATGAAATCATGATAGTATGTATTTGTAATTGCTGATGCTGCTGAAGATCTTCTGAAGGATCTGCATTGAGCTTTGACAAATGACTTTGAGATCTTGAAAGTCCAGAAGTTACAAAGTTATTCACAAGAATCCAGCTGGATTTTTATTTGCCACAGCATCACAGCAAACACACCAACAGCTTTACCATATTTGTAACACAGCCTAGTCAACAACTTCAAAGTTGCCCATGTGACTACCTGTGTGCCTTAACCAAAACACCTACTGGGTGGTGCAATGCATTTAAGTTTTGAGAGACAAAAAAAAAAATGCAGAAAAGCACTAATAACTGTGACACACTGTTCTAGGGAACCCCTTCCTTTTTCTATCTTTGATCTCTCACAGATATAAATTAGTGCTTTCAACACTTGGGATCCCTCTTTAAAAACACCAATGAACTAAGTGATGCAGCCAAGGCCATATGTGACTTCTTGCTGAATACGATGGGAATGCCTTCACTGGGAATCGTATAATGCCCGCAATGAAAAAGCCACAAGGCTGCAAGGAAGAACCCAACATACTCCCTTTTTACACATAGAGAAGACAGGGGGTAATGGTTACAAGTTACTCTTAGTAAGATTACAACTCAACGTGAGAGGAAAATCGTTCACAATGGGAACAGTCAACCATTGGAATAATCTCCCCAGGGAAGTGGTTGACTCCGCTACACTGGACACTTTTAAGACAGCTGGACAGGGTGCTGGGCCATCTTGTCTAGACTGAGCTCTTGCCTAGAATGGTTGGACCAGATGATCCTTGTGGTCCCTTCTAACCTGGTATTCTGCGATTCTCTCAACCTGATCATTGTATTTCCCTGACATTCAAAAGATAACTTTTATATGGTATAACTAAGGGAAAATAATATTCTGTGGAATACAATTTTTAAAGTCTATCTAGGTTATCTAGCCCAATACAGTCTTAAGCAGATCAAATGGGCTTCTAAGTGATCCTCATCTCCTGGAATATCACATCTCACATTGCTTGCAAAATTTCTTACATTCTACAAAAAATCCTGCAGCAGTTAACCGTCATGATGAAGTATCAAAGACTTTGGTATATCTGAGCAAGGTCTTCCACTACCAGTCTGTTTGGAATAAAGTACACACCTAACAGTGACAACTATTAGCAATATATGTACATAGCTGTCCTACCCCATGCAATTCCTTTACCAAGTACCTTATGTTGGGAAAAAAAAAAATTCTTTCCTGAACTTCATTTGTTTATTTAATTATGATCACTATGTGGGATTAAGTATCTTCTCAAAAGGAAAAAAAAGACACTGTAGTACTTTAAAAAAAGAACTTTCAGTATCCCATCTCTAAAGACAATATTTGAGCATAAATATTCCTTTTTTGCAAAGCAAGAACTGCTTTGATCTCTTTGCTGCAGTTAATTGATACATTTTGGCATGTCAGAGCACCAGGGGGAAAAAAAATAAAAGACAAACAGCCTGAAATTCTAACAAAGGACTAAGAAAACCTTTTCTCCTTCTACATCCTGTACTTATTCTTTCCACGCTGGTCGTGAAAACAAAAGCCCAATTTTCAAGGCAAAGGACACCTAGGGGGACTTTATAGGCAAAGTATTTATCTTCTTAAAGTCCTCTTTCACAACATTAAACCAATGGGTAATGTTAATTAAGCCATACAAAACCCCTTCCAAATCTATTCCCATCATTAAAGCACTACAGCAACAAACCATTGGTATGTTCCACTGATCTTTAAGAATGTACACAAAAAGGCTGAGTCTTCATACAAAGTTTGCTGAGACTTTTACATCTTCTGCCTGTAAAAATGGCAGGGCTGAAGCCCCAGTTATCAGTGAAAGTCCCAGTTTGGAAGCTAATGATATGCACGCTTGGGCTGCTAGAGAGAACATGCAGCAGTAATCACACTAAGGAACTGTTAGTAATGCAGATATATTGCCTTGCCATTGTATCTATTTAGCAGTTCTACCCTAGCCTGTCTCTACATTAAGATAGTTTAGAAAGGGAAAGCTCTCTGTTTTAATCAGCTTAATGCAGTGGGCAGTTAAGAGGGCGCATAAAAATGCTGCTCTTTTAAAAAAAAAAAAAAAAAAGAAAAGAAAAAAAGAGTTAGAGATTCTTTTCACTTAGCTTTTAATTAAAGGAAGGAGAGGTGAATTCTTAGGCAGGAATGAAGCAAGCCTGTGGGGATGTGCTCAGGACCCAGAGCGCAGCACTTAGGTGCTGTCTTCCACACACCAAGCCTGAGGATGGACTGTGACCACTGGGGTGCTGCTGCACTGGCCTGATTTACTACACCTTCTGCTTCAAGTGGTCGTCAAAGCAAGTTCAGGCACGGTTCATCATTATTATTTCATCAATTAAATGCACTATGCTCAGCTGGCAGCTAGCTAAGTAGGCTGTCACAGATGCATCCAAATCCAGGTCAAAGGGGGTCTTTGTTCTTCCGGGGAAAAAAAAAAAAATCCACTGTGGAATGAGATGTTCCATACTAATCAAAACAGAAATGGTGGAAAAAACAAAACCTTAGGATCTAGCAGAAGTTGACCAAGGGGAAAAAATAGCATACTTTTGTCTCTCGTATTATTCACTGGAAACACTTTATCTTCTTGGGTTCAAAGAAACTTCTATTAGGCAAAAATTCAAGACTCGGCACTACTTCAGCAAAACGCCCTTGCTGCAAAAGGCTCGGAAAAAGTCCCAGGCATTTGAGGAATTTTTTTCTTCCCCAGAAATCTTATTGTTTTGTTTTGAATGCAGGAGACAAACGAACAACACTGACCAGTCACTGGAATGGCGTTTAAACCTTGCTGCAATCCAAAGCCTCTGCTACAGGCAGCTTTGCTCTCCCAGGGTGCTGACAGAGGTGCAGTGACCTCAGCAGGCCCGAACCGCACAGGTTTTCTTCTCCCCTGAAACAGCCATCCACAAAATTCCTTTATGAGCCATGTCACCACAACTGAAGAGGGACTCAGGCACTGCTGCTGTTTTTAAAGCACGTCTTTCCTTTGCTCCACATTCTATTTTTATATAACCTCAATTTTAGAGATATGTTGAGTGGTCAGTACTGCTGACCTTTAAAATCTAGCAGCTTTGGAGCTGTTTAATGTTCGTGTAGTGTCTGTTCTTACAGACTGATGGCGATTATTTGATGCATCAGATGGATCACAGAGACTTTTCAAAGGAGTTCTGTTTATTTTGTATCTTGGTTCTGTTAGCTCATATCATGGATATTCTCATTTGTTCCAAGTCATTATATGCGTGGCTTTATAAAACATTGATTGTAGGGGTGGGTGACAAATATGTTTTCTTTTCAGAGGTTATCAGCTGACAAATAACTACCATTAATCTTGGCTCTCCATCTAAGATGTAAGGATTTAGCCCCCATCTCCTTCAGAAATTTATATTAGAAAGCAGTTCAGAAAAGGAATGGGTGTACCCTTCCTTGAATGGCAACCAATGAACTAAGATCCCATGCAGGAGAAGGAGCGCACGGCCAACATCATTAAACTAAAAGCCCAACCCACATGGCTGACAGGACTTCATTTGATCATGAGCAGCAGCTTAATCTTCACTGCGACAGCAGAAAGGCAGACCAAAGAGGCCCTGTTCTTCATTGCTGAGGAGTCTCGGTATTATTTTTTTTCCAAGTGGTAAGATAATCAATAGTGAAAATGACAATAATCAATAATGGTTCCAAACCTAATTATAAGCCATTCTCTACTCACACTAAACTGTCAGTATCATTAATAAAAGCATAAGTGCTCTGATCTTGCTCTCCTTTCAATCAATATATTTCAATGGGTGCAGCTCGAGTTCCTGGTCATAACATGTTGTTGTTCATCCTTTATGCCTTTTCTATGGCATTCACTGCCTTGCTTCTGCTAGCTACAGAAAAGGTTTGGCCACAAAAAATTGTGGTACACTAGGCATCTCTCATAGTTAAAGAGAAAACAGCACATGCAGTACCTTGGGAGGAAGTTACATGGCAGCCTTTTCTATGCATGCATCTCAAAGCATTTGCACATTAACTATCACATTAAAGCAGAGTTCGACTATCCTCAACAACAGATGGGGACACTGACACCAGAGACATGTAATGATTTGCCCACAGTTAGAGATAAGAAACTGGAAGTTGGGCACAGTGTTGGACTGCACAGTGTTTTGCTTTCAACCACCAGAGCCACTTGAGAGCCCTGCCTTTTACATACACACAGAACACATTAATCTTCACGTTCTCTAGAGATTAAGCCAAAGATAAATGTGAGCTTTGCTCACAAAATTTGAGCATGGCCCCTCTGGTAAGGGTGTAAGGAAATCAGCATCTTCCATTACTCTGACTCCTAACAGAATAAGGGGTTATTGAACAACACCTACAAAACAGAACAGAATATAATATTTTCAGTTGGAAAGGACCTACAACAATGGACTACAGTCCAACTACCTGACAACTTCAGGGCTGACCAAAAGTTAAAGCATGTTATTAGCATTGTCCCAATGACAGCCAACCCTGTGCCACCACTGCCTTGGTCCTGCTGGGGCATGGAGGGGCTGAGGAGCTGTGCCTGTGCCCACAGAAGTGGCGCTGCACACCGGATCTAGGACACCCCAGCTGAGACCAGGCCCCCACATCAGAGGCACTGTACAAACTCAGCACCAGGCAGTCCATTGCCCAGAGGATTTCCTTATCAAGACATGAGAAAAGCCAGGCTGCTCAGAGGAAGCAATGCACATGCAGGACACCTGACTGAGGCCAAATTGTAACTCGGGAGCAGAGACAGTGACAGTGAAGTCAGAGAGCCTTGCCTTTCACACAGGAGTTTCAGCCCACGACTCTGATTCCTTACCAACTGTCCACAAACATCCCCCATCAAATGGCTCGTTAAGCCTAACCTGCTGGTACAATTTACACATCTCTCCTCACTTTCCCCTCAAAGAAGCAACTACTTCAAAAATAAGATGTACTTCCTTTTGCACTTACACAATAACACACCATTGAAAACCTACTGCGGATATCACATACTGAGAAAGGTGCTGTAATAATTGAAGATATAGACTGCTGTCTCTCGGCTGACCTTGTACAGATGTCAGAAATAACCAAAACCTTGATACAAAGGCAGCAGTAAACAAAGAGATACAGATCTTCAAGGAATGCTGGGAGTTGTGGTCTCTGAAAAATGGTGATGGTTCTACATACAGTTTCCTAGCTGATCCCAACTTTTCTTGACCTCCCAAGAGAAACTACAGTTCTTGGTATCTCTGGAATCATAGAATCATCATAGAATGGTTTGGGTTGAAAGGGACCCTAAAGATCATCTAGTTCCAACCCCTCCTGACATGGGCAGGAACACCTTCCACTAGACCAGGTTGCTCAAAGCCCCATCCAACCTGGCCTTGAACACTTCCAGTGTTGAGGCATCCACAGCTTCTCTGGGCAACATATTCCAGTGTCTCACCACCCTCACAGTGAAGAATTTCTTCCTTATATCTAATCTAAATCTACCCTCTTTCAGTTTAAAGCCATTACCCCTTGTCCTATCAGTACATGCCCTTGTCAAAAATCCCTCTCCAGCTTTCTTGTAGGCCCTCTTCAGGTACTGGAAGGCTGCTATAAAGTCCCCCTGGAGCCTTCTCTTCTCCATCCTGAACAAGCCCAACTCTCTCAGCCTATCTTCATAGGAGACATGCTCCTGACCTCTGATCATCTTCGTGGCCCTCCTCTGGACTTGCTCCAACAGGTCCATGTCCTTCTTATGTTTGCAGCTCCAGAGCTGAATGCAGTACTCCAGGTGGGGTGTCATGAGAATTGAGTAGAGGGGGAGAATTACCTCCCTTGACCTGCTGGTCACGCTTCTTTTGATGCAGCCTAAGAAACGGTTGGCTTTCTGGGCTGCAAGCGCACAAGCTCATGTTGAGCTTCTCATCAACCAACACATCTAAGTCCTTCTCCTCGAGGCTGCTCTCAGTCCATAATCTGCCCAGCCTGTATTTGTGCTTGGGATTGCCCTTACCCATCTGCAGGACCTTGCACTTGGCCATGTTGAACTTCGAGGTTCACACGGGCTCACCTCTCAAGCCTGTCAAGGTCCCCCTAGATGGCATCCCTTCCCTCCAGTGTGTTGACTGCACCAGACAGCTTGGTGTTGTTGGGAAACTTGCTGAGGGTGCACTCAATCCCACTGTCCATGTCGCCAACAAAGATGTTAAACTGCGCTGGTCCCACTACTGACCCCTGAGGAACACCACTCATCACTGGTCTCCACTTGGACGTTGAGCCATTGACCACAACTCTTTGGTCGCACGACCATCCAGCCAATTCCTTATCCACCGAGTGGTCCATCCGTCAAATCCACGTCTCTCCAATTTAGAGACAAGGATGTCCTGTCGGACAGTGTCAAATGTTTTTCGTAAGTCTAGGCAGATGACATCAGTTGCTCTTTCCTTATCCATCAACGCTGTAACCTCGCCGTAGAAGGACACCAAATTTATCAGGCATGATTTGCCCTTAGTGAAGCCATGTTGGATGTCACCAATCACCTTCTTATCTTCTATTCATCCATTTCAGCTCCTACAGCTCTGACCACAATGGTGCAAAACAATACCAAGAAATACTTTCAAAAACTAGCTGAACATCATTCCTTGGATTTCAGCACGGTCTTGAATCACATGCCAGGAGAAGCAAGCACTGAAGAGAAGCACGTCTATCTGGCAGTGTATTTTCTAGCAGCATGCCTCTCTCCAGCTCTCCCCAGCTCTGCCACCCCGGTCCCAGCCAGCTGACCAGCACAGCATCAATCTGACTAACGTGCTGCATCTGGCACAGATGATCCTGGAGCAGGACACTGGCCGCTGTACACTGCTGCACTTGAGCAGGGTGTTCAATCTGCATGTAGGGGAAAGGGAAATGAGAGGCAAATTTTATTGAGACCCTTCTCTAAGCAAGAGACGTGACAGGTCTGAATGTAAGATGTGAGCTGAAAACCTCTGGAATCAATAGGACTGGCTTCCCCAAGCTTTGAATCTCACCCAGTCAGTGCAGCACCTCTCTTAAATGACTACTAACATACTCAAGAAAGGTATTAATGAACATTGTGCTCAGGACAAGTTTGGGATGTTAAGCTCTGTTTGCTTAAACGAGACTGTTTCCACTAAGCTTACCCAGCTAGAGCTTGCTGTAGTACACACTAACTACAAACTCCCTAGTGGAGAGACAGCATGATAAAAAGTCACACAGCACAATTACCAGTCAGGGTTTTCATAACAAGCTACTACTCCTCGATAAAAGACTCCAGAATACCTAAGACTTTAGTGGAGTTTCAGTACTGGCATTTTCACAACTGCAAAGGATATGGTTCATTTTTCTTAATTTAAAATTCATTTTATTATTCATGTAAAAATATATTATCACACTTGTCTAGAAGTCAGTTCGTTATAAAAGTACCTCATTGCATTATTTCAGATCATAGTAGCACTGTATGCTAATTTTTATTATAAATTAGGGTAACTTAGACTGTAAGATCTGGGGACTAGATCTATCCTTTTTGTTCTGCATTTTGGTAAAGAGCAGGAGAGAGGATCTTGAGCTGTGACTGACATTCATAGGAATTGCCACAATACTTACAAAGTAACAACAAGAAAGTACCGAAGAAAGTAGCTCCCATTATTTGTGTTAAAATGCCACATAGCTATAGCATCTCTCTTGTACATTTTAGCATGCCATATGACAGAAAATCGTCACCCTTTGTAAAAAACACAAATATAAAAATAAGCAAAGGAGAAAAGCCCTCCTGTGTTTTGAAACAAACCAGATCAATCAAAACTAGTGCTACAAACAGTAAATTGTAGTAATCACAATTGTATGGTGAAGGCCAGACACCACTTGAATATAGAGTTAAGAACATCCATGTGGCTAAATGTTGCAATTCCATATTAAAACATGCTTGATACACTTCCAAACTTTAATCTTTTAACTCTATTTCTCTTCATGCGTAATAGCTATTTCTGGGATAATTACAACAACCCTGCAATGTTTTACTGATTTTGAAATATGCACAAGATTACAGCATATATTGACTTGAACTGCAAAATACTAACATAATTAATCTACATGAACACACTGAACTTTGTAACATTTAACAGACATCCACAACCTTTAGCATTAGTTAAGTAGCTGTATACATGCACTCAAGATAGTAAAGGACTATAAAATATGCATCTTGTCAGTGTTTCATTTCAATTTACTCTAGAAAAAGAAATATCTGCTGGTTCAAAGTTCAACTGCTCCATGTTTTTTTAATTTCACAACAAACTATGCAAATCAGAATATTCCGTCTCTTGACAAATTGTCCAAAACCCTCACATATTCTTTTTTAACATAAATGAATTGTCCAGTGCCCATCAATTTTGCAAAAGTAAAACAAAATTGAAACTAAAAAAACCTAACTATTCCCATTTTTTAGAAGACACATACGTATAATATATATGGAAACTGCAGTACTGCATATTAAACACAGAAGAACTGGAATTAAAACACACATTAAATGTTCAACGAAATGGCTTCAAAGAAGCAACTCCTGTCTCCTGGATGAGAACACTCAGGTAACTGCATTTAGCTGGGGACTTTTGTGGGCTTACTGGGTAAATAATGGGCTCCAATCTCAGTTATTCCCGATGAAAAGAAGGCGAAGTCATAAAATGATATTAAAGGCACATTATCTGCCAATACAGCCTGCTCCAAATGTGATTATTACTTGTAGAACATCAGCTTTAACAAGAAAACCATTTGAAATCACTAGATTTTTTTCAGTAGTGTTTGTTCTGCTGTAAGTCAGTTACTCGTGATTCCTGCGTCCCTCTTGTTCTTAATAGCATGAGAGAGGCCGCTGTTGCAGAGGGGACATAGGTGGTACAATACCTGGCAAATAGCTTGGGTGCTCCATGGGGCTCTAGTAATGCATGGGGAGAGCTTTCCTGCTCATGGCTGGAGAGCTTTCCTGAAGATGGGTCAAATTAAAGACTAATTCAAAAGTGCCTGTTATTTACCAGAGAGGTCTCTTGGATATCAGATAAAAAGCCACTTTTCTTTCTTTTTCTAAAATAACTCAAGAGCATTCAGTTAACATTCACATACTTATATATTTTTAGTATTGTTGTCGTTATTTACATGCTCCCAGGCATACATCTAAATTATTTTCCCAGGGAGCTCTCTCTATGCAATCATTACTGGTCAGAACTGGAAGCTGAAGCTTTGGCAAGACAGATCTCTGGTTAGACCTCACTTGGCTCTTTTTATGAGGGCTTGTTACATGCAATAAATACATGAAAGCTGCAAGTCTTGTATGGGCTGCCAAGCAAGGAGCTAGATGAGGCAAAATCTGTACATAATAATAGAGGTTTACCTGCTGCATCTTTATTTTGGGTGTAAGACTAACACAGATTAAAGGGCCTGAGTTTTATAAACCATCAAGTATCTACCCTTTCAAGATAAGGCACACAAGCAGGTTTCTGAAATCTGGCTTGGGCTGCAGTGAGAGCCTACTATCCAGCCAATGTGTGGCTCCCAGCCTCCCCCAGCCTGTCCCCCCCCAACACTAGATGCACCCC
>VZTL01035214.1:0-10266 GCA_013400535.1 Scopus umbretta | reverse complement strand
TCCCTCTCTTGTCCAGCACTGCAGTTAGCCAACCTTATGGCCAGCGGACATGAATGCTGCACAACTGCAAAAGCCGAGGGTCCTAAAACTCACTGCTTATGCAGATCATGCAGATCATCCTCACACCATGCTGTTGGCAGAAGCTGAATGCAATGGCATAGCTATTAAAATATTTCATCCACTGAAACATATTTCTTTTCATCACTTTCCAAAATCCCAAGGGCCAGTAGATACAATTACATGCTAAATGTTCCCCAAGTACAGCACAGACCAAGTTTTTAGTCATGCACAAAAAAGCCCTTAGAAGAGAGGCATTCATGTGCTGACACATTTGGCCATAACAGTGACCACATAAAGACAACCCTGCGTTAACAAGATATTAAAAGTTCTTGAAGCCATCAAAGATCCCAAAGCACAAGGAGAACTCTGACCAGCCCGTGTCTAGGGAGAGCGGGACTTTGGGAAGTGAGGGATTGTTGGCTCATGTTTACTGAATGACATCCAAGGGTGCATGACATCCAAGGGTGCAGTGGCACCCAAGTACTGACTCTGCCAGCAAATTCTGAAAGCTTGCTTCTACTCACTTGACAGCAGAGGTGTCCTAGGTCTTACTGGCCTGACTGTGGTGTGGGATCCTAGGACTTTCCAAAATAGAAGCCAGTCTGCACGGTTGCATTTTGGAAAAAGACACAGGGTTTGGGATGGCTGTTGTTATTCATCTGATAGGTTATCGTCTTAGACAAAACAGAAAGACAAAACACAAAATGCTGTCATGGTATGACAGCATGGCTCTTACTTGCTCCCCTTTGCAGCTGGTACCATTTAAAGAAGCTGGATGGAGGCTATGAGCCTTTTTTGTGTTAGTAAATAAAGGCAGCATCTACCGGGACTCGATTATCCTGCCTCAGGACTGGATTACTTTAATGAAACAAGACTTAAACATAGAAAAAGATTCCTAAGGACTATGATCACTCTGAAGTCTCAGTGTTGTCTTAGAACAGATGAAACTCTGAACGAAGTTTAGAGGACTTCACATAGCATCCTCAAGCTGAGCTCGAGCACTTTCTCTTTCTACACATTACATGCATGCAAATGGAGAGGGACAGTCTATGAGAAAGCTGTAGGAAAGCAAGCACGAGTGCACCACTCAGTAATGACACCAGGGTTACTGTCACTTTAACAAGCTTCTACTATAGTGCTATTATCATTCAAAGCTCCTTATCACGCCAAGTGCAAATATTATGACTAGCTGAACATCTAGAGTAATCATTGCCGTAACTGTGTACGTATATTTGTATTTAATATTGAGGGCTGTTGCTGTCACCAGGCTATAAAAACCAAACTGGCATTAACATCAGTGCTGAGGATTTGCATAACGCTGACAAGGATAAAGACTGGCACATTGCTTGATGTGTGCTATGCAGGCAGCTTCTCATTGCAGTGCAGAGCAAATGGCTGACCAATACCGGCCAAGATTACAGGGTTTCTCAGCAGATGCCAACTTGACAGCCGACTGAATAAAATGGGGCACAGCAAACAAGCATCGTTCAGAACAGAGGAAGCCCCATCCACAAAGCCAGAAATGATCTTGTGGCTGCCTAACTCAACAATGATTAAATAGAATCTGAGTTGAAACTCCACCATGTCCTGCAAACAGGGGCCTTCTCATGGGGCTCTTTCAGGTAGGAGGCACGCTAGTGCAAGGGCCCTTTGAGGATGGCCCACTACCAGAATACATCTACTAAAGCTGCCAGGAAGAATCTGAGAGAATACATACAGTCACCAGCCAGATGCTCAAAGACGAAGTGGAGGTTCTTATTTTCCCCAAAAGATCTACCAGTTGGATTTTGGTAGATTTTCAGAGCATGAAAGCTTCCGAGCCGTGCCTTAGCCATGGCCCACTGACACTGGTTAACGCATTGTGATGTTATCCTGGGACTCAAGACACGGGCTGCTGTGCTCACCTCTGCCACAAAGCTTCATCTTCCAGAGTGACCAGGGGTTCCCACTGGAAAGAGTGGGGGAAAGTGCTGGGCATTCCTGAAAATCTCTCCATTGATCTCTCAGTGCCTCAGTGTGTAAAACAGTAATATCTTAATGCCTGGGAGACTGCAAAGTTCAGACACCGGAGAAAAGGAGAAGAGGTGACTGCAGTGACCCATCACTCTTATAGCTACTTCTTTAATGAAAGCAGACCAAAACTGTCTTAAACATGCAAAGGTTTTGTATCACCATTCAAATATTAAAGTATTGGAAAGACTTGTGTCAAATTTACGTCCAAGTTAAATTCACTGACTTACATCAGAGGCAAACTTGGCTGCCATCATTAACTAAGCTCTGGTCACAAATGAGGTGGATTTTTGCAGTTTCAATTTCTTACAGAACAAAAGAAGCGGAATGTTTTGTGAATTGATATATAGTAGGATCACTGAAAATTATATCCACGAAGAAATCATGGACACATGATCACCTGTGCAATGCTTACCATTACTGACAGCAGCACATTACCACAGCTTCCATTTTGAGGAACTCACTGTCCAGAAAGTGTGCGCGCACAGTAAAACAGTCCGATGGAAACAGGAGAGGAAGGAGTGTGTGCACTGCGGCACTGGGTGTCTATAATGGAATATGAGCTCTATGTCACAGAAACATACACTTGTTTTGGCTGGATTGTTTCTATGTTGCTTTTTACTGGCACTAAATTCATCAATATGAACATACACAGTTGAGAGCCCTCCACAGTGGCACTAATTAATTTTTTTAAAGTGATGTTAAATCCTAAATCAGATTTTGCAAATTGCTATTTGGATCACTTTTGCTGGTACCAAACAAACTGAATGATTCATAACAATGGCACTAATCAAATTCTGAAAAGCCAAGTGACCCCCTGCTCTTGCTTGATAACTGGGAAACACTGCGAGAGAGGGCAGGAGGCTGCAAGATTAAAGTTAAAGAGGTTCAGGAGGAAATTGAAGCCAGCGATGCTTTATGTTGCTACATTGTGCTCAGAAAGCAAGCCAGCAGATTTGCGGTCCTAGAAAAGGGGAGGGAATTTGCAGAAGTTTCCAGTGCACAACTTCCAGAAAGCAACTGCTCAGGTGTAGTATATAAAAACACAGCTATATTTTACAAATGTTTTAATATACTCAAGTCTTTTGGATATATGCTTGGATGTTTGCAGTGGTAAGACACAACTGCATCATTTCTAATGACTTTGGGTTCATAATCCTGAGCACAGAAGTAACTAGCTCTAGATAATGATCACCAGTGTAACATTCCCTATTGGTGAACAGCAGCAAATGTCTGCTCCAAGAGGTAACTTCAGACACTTCTAGATAGTTATTCTTTTGCAAACAGATAGCCAAATCTACATTGAGTATAGGCCTCATTCAATTTTGTAATACAGCTGCACACAGACATCATAATGCACCTGGCTGTATCAGCTTATGTCTGTGTTCATTTGGTCCGTGATACTACCCAATGTGACCTAGCATAGGACACTGGATTCAAAAAACACTAGAAAGTAGACGAGAAAGAAAAATGGCTCTCAGATACTAGGCACTGTTCCATTCCACCTAGAAGGGCACTTTAAATCAGTATTTCCTAAATATGATAGTAATTGAGATTTAACAGGGCAAGTATTATATAGTGAACACCCCTAAGTATGTTTTATATAAAGATTAGATCTAATAAGACACTTGTCATATATTCCACAACTGCCAAATGATTTTTAAAAACAGATTTATTGAGGGTGACCAGCTGTATAAAAGACTGTATGACCTGTAACACTGTAGTTAAAGAAACATTATCAGCTTCAAAAAACAGTGAAATTACTTTATCTATTATGGCTACAAATGGTGACTAAATCTGTTACAATTGAACTACACTAGCAAATGGAAAACCACTGTATTTTTTTAAGTAAGCTTCATTGTACATGCGGCAGCAGTTTGTGTCTAGATGGGTTCAGAGTTTTGCTTTTGATTAGCTGTCTCAGGCAGTAGCTATCTGGGGTTGCTATGCCCATATCCATTTACTTCCTCTTGGCAAAAGACTCTTAGAAGCATCACTGGGGATGCAGAATAAAGCTTTTATATTTTAAAATTACACGTATTAAAATAACTCTGTTGGGGCCTTTCTTTTTAAGGACATTCTGTAAGTCAGCTTCAAAGACTTTAAAAATTTGCATTGACTCTAAGCTTTATGCTCACGCTGAGATTACATACATATATACGTACAATACATGTACGTATACACAAAAATTAATATACATAATCAAGCTACGACATCCAAATCCAACTTCACACTTCCATTTTTAAGATACTGTCCTGAGTGGCAGAGGGACGGTCATTTGGCCAAGTAACTAAGAAAAGACATAGTTGTGAAGTTGGGCTCTGAGCTGATTTGGTTTCTCCAGGCTTTCTAGCAGCTTTCTGCAATGAGTACAGCAGGTCACAACAGGCCCTTAATGCAACATTCTGATCAGTGCAAGAATCCAAGTAATGTTTTTTAAAAACACAGGTTTTAATAGCTTGGTATAAAAGCTGTCTCTAATTTCATTTTTAGGCATGTCTCTAATTTTTTTTTTCTTCATTAATGAAAATTCATGCTCTTATGTTTCAGAGCTTTCAACAAAACAGTTGCCAGGGTTGATCACTACAAATGTACACTGTCAGCATGATACCATTATCACCTCTTCTTAAATTAATATCAGGTAGTTTACTCCATCTCAAGCATATATCCTGAGACAATCAGTTTAATGGCCTATGCAGGTACACTGCCAAAATCAAGACAGATAGAGCAAGACAGCCAGAAGGTTACCTTATGTCTTTTCTAATGCCTCATTTTAAGTTACCTTTAATTCTGCAAATCCAATTTTTCCATATCTGAAGCTCCTCGTAACAAGATTTATATCACCTAGCCTTTTTCTCCTTCATTTAAACTTCCTGTTTCAGCTGACCAATAAATATGCCACCTCCTACAATTCCAGTAAAGGAAGTTTTCTACGGGCTGCTGTCATGACATTGTAGTTTACATACAAATGCTCCAAGGAATCCATGCATTCACAGATGGCTTTTGACTCATTATGTCAACCAGCTAACTATAAGCCTGTAAGACTCAAGCTAGAGATAAGTATTCCATTTGCACGGGGAACATGCAGGAAAGCTCATATACTATTTAAAGAGATACTGTGCGGTTCCTGTTTGCTACAGCTGCAGAGCCATGTGAGCATAATTATTTCAGTGAAGTCTCTTCTGCTGACTAGGTAGATATCACAAAGACAGTGCAGCTGTTAGAAATAAGGTCCAGATCCATAAACATATCTATAAGCTTTTGATTTTAAGGGGCTATTAGCTGCAAAATACCTCTGTGGATCTGCATACAAGTCAGATCTCTTCCCATCTCCGCCACAAACTCTTAGCATGACCTTCATCACATCTCTTAGCCTCACGCTTTACCTCACCTACCTGTGAATAGAGGAAAGGGGGACAAGCATCATCTACAGTAACAAGGGCTTGGGGAGTTTGGTATTAATTTGTGCTTATTAATTGCTTGGAGAGCTGAGGAAGAGAGGGAAGTGTAAAAGCAAAGTCTTTTTAGTAAAGGAAGTTGGAAGACAAAAAGTGGGACAAATTCTGTAATCCTGAAGGAAGGCTCCCAACTGGGAAAGGGCGCACAGAGGGAGGCAGCGATTGCGGAGGGAGCACTGTGGCACAGTTGCCATCAGGCTTGCAACTAGTCAGTCTCCTTCCTTCATTCCTGCCTTCTTCATACTGCCCCACTCTCTGTTTCTTATGCACTCCTCAAATTTATTTCATTTCACATTGTGTGTACTTCTCCCAACCTCTGTGATTGCTTTCTCCTCGAACAAGGCCAGAGCTGGTACTTTGCTCCTGCTGCAGCTCACTACAAACTCTGGGCTCAGTCCTGCCAGGTCCTGAGCTCCCCTGTGAAATGCCCCACAGCCAGAGAAGTCAGCAAGCACTAAGGGTGCTCAGAGCTCTGCAGAAGGGCAGGAACCCACCATCAGAGAAAAAAACTCAGCAAACAAATCTCTCCTAACATTTCTTGTCAACATAGGTTAGCTGATACTTCCTTACTTGCTGTACAGTTACCCTGATTTTACACCACAAACTAACAACAGACCTGGAGAACTGTACAAGGTACAAGTCACCCAGAATGATCCCCGGTACGTCACAATACGGGAAGATCCTTCAATACTCAATCCTATCAGAGCAGTGACAAGGGAGAGGTAATCTCCCAAATGAGACATCCAGAAATACAGCCTTATGGATAGAGAATGTAAACATCTCATCTCTTGAATGATAAGACAGAGTCTACATTTTATTCTTTCTAATTAAAATTTCACTCATAACTTCACCCGGCTGGAAATACGCACACATTTCTAAAAGAGTTGATAGGCATGAAGTGACTGGTCACACAGTATTAGCAACCAAGATCTTTCTTACAGACCCAGCTGTCCAGAAATCTTCAAATGTTTTTTTATGGGCAATTCCAGATGTTCAACCTCTGGCCTTTGCTACTATACTAATAAGTAAGTAACTATGTCACACATTTAAATGATCCCTTTTGCTGTGACCTGTCATGTCTGCCAACTGATAGAAGTACTTTGTAGAGTCTGCAAACCCCTGTTTTGAAACAACAAGCAAAACGCATATACAATAACACAAGATGTATGGTTAGGAGAAACCTAGAAACATTTGGCTTGTATGAATTCATATTTCTAGCTTATCTGACCCCAAACAATTCACAGATGGTGCACAGGTCTATATTATTATATACCATAATGCACTTTATTCTGAATGACTGATAATGGGATTATTGCTCATACACCAAAAGCAGGACATCCAAAATTGTATCAGTTTATTCCTAAGGAACAGAATGATTGTCAGAGCCTAATATGTTTATCATCATAAGGCTGAGCCAGCGGGGTTAGCTCCATGTAGTGCCTGGAAATTAGAGAATATGATTGTGTCACAGGATTCATAGTCAGCATTTGATAGAGCAACCGTCTATAAAAAAGGTTGCCCGATCTGAAAAGTGATTCTCTTTGGAGCGGTACCTGTAATTCACAGGAATGTTTCAGGACCTTGTAGCTAACAAAGCAGTGAATAGGAGGTGGTTTATAGACATATAAACTGTAGATCCTGAATGCTTATTCTCCTCCCTGCTTGCTATTCAGTCTGAAAACGGCAATTTGGTTTCCATGTTTCTCTACACAGGTGGGCCTGAGCAAGCCACCTGAAGAGGTCGTTTCCTCCCTGTGGGACACAGTCTCCCAAAGGGTTTTACTTTACCTGATCCGACCCCGAGAAGCATCTTTTTGCTACTAATCGTGACGCCAGCCATCCCTCATGTGTTTTAACAGAGGCCAAGGGCTGAACACACAGCGAAGCTAGAATCCTCTCTCACTGCAGGCATCTGATCCAAAGTCGTCTGCAGTCAAAGGAGAGACTCTTGCGGTATGTAATGGGGTTTGGATCAGACTTTATGGACAGGGCTGGTAGGCAGTAGCAGGGGTGATGGGCTGGGCTGTAACCGTTTCCATGGAGAACAAGAGGCCTTCTCTAGGGCTGTCAAGCATCAATACAAGAAGATGCATCACTAAGATGTATTTTCCCAGTTTAGACTTTACTTTTAAAAGAGTATTTGTATTTGCAAAGCCACAAATTAGAGTAGCCACAGTGGCCACTTCATTAGCAAACAATGACAAGATGAAGATATCACCAGAAGGAAAGCTAAGAACCACCACAAGGGTAAAGCACCCTCCTATTTCAATACCGTACCACAGAAAAACATCTGTCAAACAGTATTGCAGTCTGAAGTAATCAGTGCAACTAATTATCACTAATTGTAATATAGTTTCTGTCTTGCTGCTAATACATTTAGACTTGCTAATCAAATCAAACTATTCCACCTTGCCGTGCTGCTTTCAAATAAACATTTCAGCAAGGATAAAAAATGAAGCTTTGTTCTCATTTTTTTGTTATGGCTGTCTGGAGAGGCCAGTGGCTTTTTTTCATTTATTTCACACTGCGACAAAAGTAGTAGAAAATGCCATCAGGAAGACTATTTGGCACTCTGAATGTTTTCGTTTCAGAGCCAGAGCAGGTGAGCAGGCGCATGCACAGTGCTTCACTGCCTCTCAGCCTAACACAGCCACTGCCGCTGTTGCCCACAAAGAAGGAGAATGGCTCAGGTCACTCCCAGCAGAAGTGCAGGTGAGCAGCACCTTTAGAGGACGTCCACACACCCACTCTGCTAAGGAGCTGCCGAGAAACACCCGATTTCAGTGGTAGAAGGCGCTAATTGAAAGACAAGGCAGTGTTGTGGGCAAACCGATAAACTAGACACAGAAACCCTGGATTCAGTTTCCAGCTCTGCTGCAAACTTTCCAGCACAACACTGGCTGCCTTGCTAAATACCTCTGTGCCTCAGCTGCCTGTCTGTGGAAGTGGGATGATAACGTGTCTTTGTCTAAACAGAAAGCTCTTCAGTTAGAAAGTATTCTCCACTGCATTTCTGTGCCTGGGTTAACACAAAGAGACCCCTAACAGGCTTCTGTAAGCTCTTTTAATAAAAAGAATTAAAACGTGGTTTCCAGAAATGAAATTACATTTGCAAATACATGATTTTCCTTCACCCTGGAAAAAATTAATGGAACTTCTTCCTTTTCAAAATTGCACCATTCTATACATTTTTAATAGGTGACCATCCCACTGGGGACTTTAAGGTATACCAGAGATCTGCACATTCTGGAAAGGAGTTTCAGGCAGATAAAAAGGCAGATTCAGAGCTCTGATGCTATTGAACTGAAGTGAATTTTACTATTCCGCTTACAGCCCTGCACAACATACAGCACAAATTGCCACAGACACACACCTAACATTGAAGTAAGGTTGGAGCTTATGTCCCAAAGTACCGATACAACCCTTGGAAAACTTTAAGGTTCCTGAAAGATCAGACTCTCAAACCTTTCCTTTTTTGGGGGGACTTTCTCCCAACTTAAATCCAATCATCTACATGTACACAGCCAACAGCTTTCTGAGGGAAAACCAACTGCCAACTTTTTGTATTGTGTCACAACAGAAATACATGTCCTCAAAATGCTGTCATCAGTAAATGTGCAGTCACTTAACTCTGGCTCCAAAACAGTAGCCACTATTTTTACAAATGCAAATGCAGAAAAGACCATAGTTATTGTAAGAGTGGAATTGTATTTGAATATTTAGCAGCGCCTTAAAAAGCAATAACTAAATTAACTCGCAGATACCATTTGTTGCCAATTTAGCACAAACATTTGACATTCCTAACAAAGAAGAAAGAAAACAACTAAATATTTTATACTGAAGAGTGCCTCAGATTTTAATTAATTTTTAGTCTTTGAACTTTGCAAACAGCTACTTGTAACAGGGTTTACAAAGGCCATTTAAAATTGTGATGTTGATCTAGAAATCAATGCACTTTCACAAAAGGCAACTCATTAGGAGTAAACATTCATAATTGCCAAGTTTTCCACACACAAGAAGCAGCACCTGGAGGCTACTGAAGCAAACAGTAATCAGGGGGATTTAAAATTGTGACAAGATGATCAAAATTAGCTGAATATAGACATAAAAAAATCTGACCTGCTTAAGAAGACTTTAGTATTCCTAAAAATCACAGCCTGTGTCTGTTGTCCCCTACATTCACTTAAAACAATTGTTTTGGAATGTGAAGTCTTTGAGGAATCCTGACTCTGTGCTGCAAGAGGCATTGGCACTCCACAAAATGCAAGAGTCACTCACACCACAGAGCAGAAATTGCCTGGCAAGCTGTAGACCAGTTCTGTAAGGCACTTCCTAAGAGGTACTACACATCCTCAATTCCCTGCAGTTCAACAGGAGTGTGAGGCACACATCATCTTCCTGATGTTTGACATGGCAAGATAAAACCTGGGGCAGTGTACAGATGTGACTATGACTATCCTGCACTCTGGGGTGCCTAAATTCCAACACCCAGACTAAGTATCCATTTGAAGAGATGCAGGGTGTATCTAAAAGGCTTTCGAAATGGCAGCGTTAGTGTCAGTCTGAGTGTATAGCTCAACCTACCAACTGTACTTACCTGCTGGTTCCAGCTAGGAAGCAGAAGAATCAATTTCTCGTGCGATCACCAAACAGAATATGCTTGGAAAGAAACTGAAGCTCAGAGAGGTACTAGGAGGGTGGTCAGTGCCTACTGGAAAGCTTCATCCCAGCACTACAG
>VZTL01035208.1:0-52219 GCA_013400535.1 Scopus umbretta | reverse complement strand
GGGGCCTACAAGAAATCTGAAGAAGAAATTTTTACAAGGGCATGTAGTGATAGGACAAGGGGTAATGGCTTTAAACTGAAAGAGAGTAGATTTAGATTAGATATAAGGAGGAAATTCTTCACTATGAGGGTAGTGAGGCACTGGAACAGGTTGCCCAGAGAAGTTGTGGATGCCCCATCCCTGGAAGTGGTCAAGGCCAGGTTGGATGGGGCTTTGAGCAACCTGGTCTAGTGGACGGTGTCCCTGCCCATGACAGGGGGGTTGGAACTAGATGATCTTTAAGGTCCCTTCCAACCCAAGACATTCTATGATTCTATGATTCTATGTCTCTGGACCCCTAACATCTACACACACAGAGCCATGGGGAAGCCCCAGTCTCCCCTGTGACTTTTACTGGGGTCCTAGCTGTGAGAAACTTTCTTTTTCACAGCCTGCACTATCACAGTTCCAATCCCACACTCATACAGAGCTCTATCACAATTCCACAATCCCATATGGATCAAGACTTCAGCAGGGACTCTGCTATATATTGTGGCCCAGGACAAATCCCAATGCATATGAAGCTCAAAAATACTCACAGTGCCTTGTGAGGCCTGGTACCCAGGCCCATGAGCTCCCAAAGCCCCATAGAAGGCCCAGCACACAGGTCCAGTATCTGCCAAAGCTCTGTGTGATGCCAAGCACCCAGACTCATGAGAGGCCTAGCACACAGGCCCATGAACTCCCAAAACCCTGTGTAGAGTCAGTCTGCTCTCAAGTCCATGTGTGAAGCCCAGAAGCTCTCACAACCCAGGACAGCTGAAGAGGAAGCAAGGCCTCTCCTGGGAAGACCAGATTTTTGTGTGATCCCTAAATTTCTACTGGTGCCTTTGCTCTCACAAGTCATGCTGAGCATATGGATCAGCTTCCCACTGGTTGACTTCTCAGCCTCAGCGGCTGGGGGCAGGTCCCGATATAAGGACTCAGAGAAGACTATCTCCAGTTCCATCTGCTAGTGGTGGGTTCCCAGATCACTATAGTCCCATTCTCATGCATCCATGATGTGTAAGTAAAGGATCCATGAAGTGGAATAGTGAACTATGGATAGCCCTGAACCTGCATGTCCCCACAAGGTTCTGCACTCAGGGTGGTGACCTGGCAAAGGAACTTCAAAAACCTTACCAGTTGCTTCACTCCCTGAGCAGCGGAACGGGTGGCATAGTAGTGAGAGATCAGTAGCATCATTTCAAACTCTTCATGTGCTGGAGTGTTCGCCTCACTTGACTTTACTAAGTTTTCACACTGGAGAAGAGATAAGGAGAGTAATTGAGAACATGAGAGCACAAGGGCACTCTTCATCCACTTGAGTTCAGAGAAAAGGTGGGAGAGAGAAAGATCTGAAATATCCAGGCACCTCTGAAAACTGGAAAAGAGTGCTCTGTGTCCTACAGTGTGCTGAAGGGAGGAGGCTGTGGGAGAAGGGGAGAGCCAGCAGTACTGTAACAACAGACAGCACTGGAAGCAAGGGTGAGTTTGGATGGACAAAGTGGGATTTGTGGATTTTGTTTGTGCTAGATGTGGGTATTTGCGGGACAGAAACAGAGAAGAGACAATCATGGGGTCTGGCTGAGGTATTTTGTGACCAGGAAGAAGGAGCAGAAGGCTCTAAGCATCTCTGAGGAGATGGGGAGGACTCTTATTTTCCAGGCTCAGTAGTTCTGTGCTTTCCCCAGGTCCTTACCCCACCCAGGCTGCTGAATATGGGTGTAGGATGAAAAGTGAGCATGTTGTGATAGTCTCCCATGTAGCAGTGACACAGTGAGCTCTGCAAGTGACGATGTCCAGACCTGCTTCTAGGATTTGGCCTTGAGTGCAGGGTCATCTTCCTCCCTGACTTCTCTTGCCCAGCCATGTCCACTTCACAGGATCCTGTTGCTCTGCTATCCACATTGTGGACATTTCTCCATTTCCCCTTGGCTTGTGTTCTACAAATACTGCCTGTGTCACCTGGCTAAAGACTGGTTCTTCTTTCTCCCTGCTAGGAGCCAGCAGTGTGTTGGACTTTAACAGGCAGTGGTGGCCACGGCCCACACTCACCAGATGAAAGAGAACATCACGCAAGTCAGCCCAGCTGGAGTAGGCCTCGGCACAGTTCATGCCAGGTGCATTCACCGTCTCCACAAAGAGACGCTTGTAAATGTTGAAATTCTGCAACAAAAAGGAGAGAAATCTTGAGGGAGCCAGATGGGGAGTCAGCAAATGTCTGGAGCTCTCCTGCTGTCAAGCACAGGCTGAGGGGACGGCAGCTCTGCACACAGGCTCCTGCAGCACACTGCTGCAGATTGCTGCTTGCAAGGGGTGCTACAGGACAGACAGGGAAATGGGGAAGAATGCTTCCTGCAGCCAGTGCTCTCAGAGAGGTAAACATGGTTCATTTTATTCTGGTGGTTAAGGTGTTCAAACAAACACAAATACCCAATTCCTTGCTGTTCCTTCTCCATGGAGAATATGCCAGGAGATTGCCTTTAGTCCTCTAGCTGAGGAGCCTCTGGAATAATCCACAGCAGGGTTGAAGTGGCTTGGACCTGGCAATCCCAGTTCTGGACTGGAAGCCTGACTCATGTAGCAGATCATAGCACACCCTGGAAACTCATACAGGGATGTCATGCTGTCTTCATTACCTGTGGGTTGGCAGGTGCTCCATGGTGGACATACAGGCTCAGGGCTTTGTCCCAACTGCCCTCCCGGATGAGGTGGGTTGCATACAGAGCTACATACTTGTGCAAGACTTTATAGTTCTGGAGAAGGCACACAGAAAGCAGTAGCATGAGATTCATGAACAGACCACTCGTCTCTCAGTAGGGACAGTTTCAGATGCATGTACACATACCCATACACCTGAGTCCCAAAGGGCGAGACCAGCTAATCGGAGAAAGACAAATTGCACACAGCAGACCTGGTTGACTAGCTGATGCTGTGCTGATCCTTCCACACGTGGAAATAAAACTGTTTTTCAGCTGTTCACCATTTGTCAAAGGAATACTGCCAAATACCTACAGGATGCAGTATCTCCACAATGTGGCACCACCGGTACCAACTGTAAACCAGTCCTTAGTCTAATTGAAAGAACGAACCAAAACACTTTTTGGACTGAAGGTGTTCATAGTTTGCAAGGCTGCTCTAGTCCATTATTCAAATGCTGTCAGATCTCTGGGATTGGAGGCCTCCTTGGAGCACTGCTCATACATCTGCTGATCACATAAACACTTTGCTGAGGACTGACTGTAGTTGGCCTTACAGAAATTCAACTGAGGAAAGACCTGTTTCACACAGGCTTAAATATAGTAATGAGATGAAGAAGATGGTGTAAAATGTGCAATCCTGTCAAATAAATGAGCAATGGA
Organism: Scopus umbretta; assembly: GCA_013400535.1. Classification (NCBI taxonomy): domain Eukaryota; kingdom Metazoa; phylum Chordata; class Aves; order Pelecaniformes; family Scopidae; genus Scopus; species Scopus umbretta. Next base: position 48,836 of record VZTL01035208.1, on the reverse strand, counting down.
AACAAGTTTATTAAGCACAAGGGACCAGTGCCCCAATAATATGTCTAGAACTTGAACACCCAGATGTAGATGCTGGTGAAACACTAGGTACAGGACAGTTTGGGCTAAAGATTAAGTGGTATGTGACCTGTTTTGATAAATGTAACTTTTTCCCTGTATAACAACTGTAGAACAGCTGAGTGAAAAGTCATTAAATTCTGCACTAGTTGTGGAACAAGGCTGTGCTGATGCTCTCTTACAGGCATAAACAGACTGACATCTTGGACTAAATGTGGTAATGTTGTGCCTGGCTGACAATAAAACTGATTACACCTTTACCATTCAATTGAGCATGAAGCTATTCTTTATGGAAAAAGATCAACACTGCTATCTCCTGAAATGGGAGATGTTCTCCTATTAGAATGATGTTCTCCTATTAGAATGATGTTCTCCTATTAGAACATCAGCACAGAAGTCTCCAAGATAACAACTACTACAACAAAGATCATTTGTGTCACCAGAGAAGCCCAAGTCAAAAAAGAAATCAAGTTTACTGTAGTAGAGCCCAAACTTGGGTTACTGGCGATTGCATTAGAAACAAAGTTATAAAAATCAGTACAACTCATTACTTGACCAAGTTACCAGTGTTTGCCTGAATGATTAGCTGTGATGTCTCCATTAACTACAGACTCCATTACCAGGCACTGCCCTGTTACTCAATCTGAAGCAATGCCTCACTTCAAAGAATCAACGCCTGCCCTTAGTTTAGGTCCTTTACTAATAACCATTGGATCAATAACCAGTCAATAACCAATGACCAATCAATAACCACTGAATACAAACAAGTCTTCAAAGGAGATCCTGGTAAGCTAGAGCTTTCTCCTGCTGTTACTGCTTTGGAATAGCACTGTAAAACAGTTTCATTTTGCTTTTCTCCATTTTTATTTCTCTGCTGAGATAATTTGATAGTTTTAGGTGGGTAAAAATGAAAAAAATATCAAATTTGCTTTCATGACAAGGATGTCTCATTTCTACTGACACCAGGCCTCTGAAGAACATGTAGAAAGAAGGCTTTCTTTTACAAGTCTCTTTGTTTCCATGGTACAAATTACTTCCAGCCCAAACAACTAATTTAGCTTTTTCCAATGCTTCATTAATCACAAAATTTAAACCCAATATGCTTCTGGGTTCTAACGCTTCCCTACTAGGCCTGACTGGCCAAGATGGGGACAGTGGAGAGGTGTTTTTTGAGGTGCTGCAGTGACCTTCCCTTTGCTCCCCACAGAAATGACTGCTTTACCCTGCCCACTCATTCCTGCTGCCCCTGCTTCAGAGAGCCAAGACCCCATGCCCGTCTCCTGAGCTCTTACACAGACACTCACCTGCTTAGCTGCAACCTCCAGGCACTTCTCCCATTGCTCTTGCTCTGCATACATATCCAAAGCAGCCATGACATCTATTCCTACCAGCTGGGGATGGAAACAAACATAAACTCACTGTGCAGGCAAGGTTTCCTACCAGCATCAAGGTAGGCCTCAGCCCACCCAGGTCTTTTCTTCACGTACAGACAGTCCCTCCCCTTCTGTGGTATGGGAGCACAGATCTGGTGTGACCCATCTGGTATGCAGAAACCATGACTCACAGGCACATACAGACTCCACACCTGTGAGCATATTCAGTGAAAAGCCCCACGAGAAAGGTCCTAAGGATCCATACAGATCCTGACACCACTCACTAGCCTGTGAGACATCCCAAGTACGTACCGAATCTACCTTTCCTTGGTTCTTTAAATACTCCTTGTAACGCTGGTCCACATAATCCTCTGACCTACTGGGCAGAAAGAATCTTAATAGGCAGCAACACTTACAGTATCTTGCATCAGCGCAGAGGACAGATTCAACTTTGACTACTTTGGGAAAAAGGGGTCTTACGGCTGTGCCCTGTCTTTCTGGCCTTCTGCCAGGAGCATAGGTAGAAGGGGAAAGAAAGGGTCTAGGCAGCTCTTTGCAATATGATGTGTGAGGAGATCACAGGACTTTCAGAAGGAAATGCATGCACAGGATTATGCCAAGGGAAGGGGAGATAGGGACAGGGATGGGACAAAAGGGGATAACGACTTCCATGGGATGTGTGGCAGTAGAAAAGTGCCAGGATGGTAAATGGCTTGGGAAGGGCAGCTGTGGAGAATATGCCCTACTGAGCCTGGGAAGGCCACTGTGAGGAGAATCTAGGGAATGTGGGGGCAGCAGGACAGGACAAGGGATCATCTCAGGGTGAGAGAGAAAGCAGGAAGAGTATAATTTGAGAAGTTCAGGATATATGTTGTGGTTTAACCCCAGTCGGCAACTAAGCATCACATAGCTGCTCGCTCACCCTACCCTCCCCAAGTGGGATAGGGGAGAGAATCAGGGGAAAAAAAAAAAGGTAAAACCCGTGGGTTGAGACAAAGGCAGTTTAATAGGACGGCAGCAGAAGAGAAAATAATAATAATGATGATAAAAGAATACACAAAACAAGTGATGCACAATGCAACTGCTCACCACCTGCTGACCAATGCCCAGCCCGTCCCCGAGCAGCAATCGCTACCCCCCGGCCAACTCCCCCCAGTTTATATACTGAGCACAATGCCATATAGTATGGAAAAGCCCTTTGGTCAGTTTGGGTCAGCTGTCCTGGCTGTGCCCCCTCCCAGCTTCTTGTGCCCCTGGCAGAGCATGGGAAGCTGAAAAGTCCTTGACTAGTATAAACACTACTTAGCAACAACTAAAAACATCAGTGTGGTATCAACATTATTCTCATACTAAATCCAAAACACAGCAGTATGTCAGCTACAAAGAAGAAAATTAATGCTATCCCAGCTGAAACCAGGACACCATACCTGGGGTCCAACTCCTTAGCAATGCGCTTGGCTTTGCTCCATTCATCCCCTTCAATGAAGGCATCAATAGCTTCTTGGATGAGGTCCAAGTTGAGGTAGAGTTCAGCTGCCTGCAGGGCCAGAGAGAGTCCCATGGGAGATGAAACCCCAAAGGCACCCTGCAGCCCAGGCTGGAGCTGGTGTTGTTGGAAGTGATCAGCACACAGCAACAACAGAAAGTCTCTTCCCAAAACATAATCCCCTTCTCTCTTCCTGCCTCCTCCCAAGGCCTGGCTCTCTCATGCTATTCCAGGACTTTATCCCTTCCCCTCCTTCCTCCTCCTTGGGGACTCTGCACTGCCTAACTCAACTACCCATCACCCCAGGATGTGACTTATCCTCCTTCCCTTGGATAGAGCTCTCCCTTCCTATGTCACTGCTTCTTCAGTAGTCTGGGGGCAGGAGCTAGCCCTCACCGCACTGTATTTCTTCATGGCCACCAGCTGAGGAGCCACGGTCCGCGTCACCTCCATGCTCTGTGACTGACCCAGGAATTTAATGGCCAACTCAGCAGCCTGTGAAGAGAAACTGTCAGCAGCGCAAGTGATAAGAGTTGTTTGAGAGAGGGATGAGGCTGGGAAGAGCTCAGTCCTAGCTAGAAGACTGAATCAGGAGCACTTGAACTATGGGGAAAGGGGAGAAGAAATGACAGCCCACTTCAGCAATTCAGAGAAGCAAAGCCCAGCTACTTTCACACATAGGAGAAGAACAGACAAGGACATAATCATTGCTGAAGTTGGTACAAGGGCACAGGTATGAATGAAAAGTATGAATAAGAACACAACCCCAAGGCTGGTGGACATGGACCAGAAGAAGAAGAAAGGGTGCTCACGTAGCCAAGGTTGAAGTCATAAAGTCCAGCTCTTCAGAGCACAGAGATATGGGCACAACACCACCAGCATGCTGATGGAAGTGGTGCCAGAGCAAGGATGTCAGCGCAGTGCAGGATAAGTGCAGAGTCCATCATGGCTCAAGAATGACCATGAAGATTTTCAGACCCTGCGCTCACTGGGGCCTACAGATCCTCTTTTGTGATTTAAGTGATTGAGGTTATCTCTGGGATGCAGGTTGTGGGAGACCTCCTAGACAGCAGAGTAGATGAAGGGAATCATAGCCCCTGACTGTACCTTCAGCAAGCACTTCTCCACCAGGACACTGTTGCTGGGATCCTGCACCTTCAGATAGCAGTCCACTGCCTTGGTGTATTCCCCAGCCTGCTCCCACTCCCGTGCCTGCTCCAGCAGCCCTTCTGTTCCTCTGTAGGGAGGAATGCAGGCTGTGAGCAAGACTGGGATGCTGCCACAGAGGTCCTGTAGACAGTATGTAGGGCTTGGGCAGGGAGGTGCACAGCAGAGGTAAGTCAGGGACCTCAGAGAGGGCTAAGTGTGTGAAAAGGAATGCACATAGCCAATGCTGAGGACATAATCGATTAAGGACCACGGGGAGATGCACGGGTGGTACAGTAGACCTGGGAGATCTCTAAGTGGCAAGAAGACATCTGGGAGACCTTGGATGGCAAGAATAAGCCTGAAGTCTCCTAGAGCAGGGAGGAAGGATGTTAGGAAACCTATGCAGGGAGAAGTCCAGAGTCTTCAAGAAGGAAACAACTGGATGTTAGGGATCTGGTCAGGCTATCTCTGTAAGCAAACAGCACAAAGGCTAGGGGAAGAGCTACCTGTCTGTTCCCTGCAGTGTGACCACAGCAATCCTTACCTGAAGCCCTTTTTGGCAGCCTCCCTGCTGCACTCCTCCTGTAACTCTTCTAGCTGACTAGGCATGTATTCCTTGCAGATCCGCAGGGCCTCACTCCACATGCCAGCCTCCTGCACAAGCACAACAGGGAGGAGAAATTTTCACCAGTTCACCAGGATCCCCCACACTACTGGCATCACATTGCACGTCTAGCCTCTCATGTCATCTTGACAAAGGACCTACTGGAAGAAACAACCATAGGAGCACCACCCAATTCTTTCCTTCCCCAAAATGGCACCTATGTCTATCCACTCACCCACGCTACCTCAGGGGAAAGCGCTCATCCATCCTGGCTACCTCTGGGAAATGGGCACTTACAGTCTCCAAATGCACCCACTCATGCTACACCTGAGGACCACCCATAGCCTTCTGGCAGGATACTTCCTCCCAAAGCTGTGAGAGACCTAAGCTATGCTCTGAAATCTCTACCAGTTCAGTCTTCTAAGAGCAGGACAGAATTAAGTTCTACTAGGAACTGCCTCAGTAAATGGTTTCTCTTTGGCTACTAAGCTGACAGGGAGAGCTGGGAGACGATTTCACTCCTCCTGCATCCAAACTGGGTTCTTGACCAGTGAGGAAGGCAATGATGTTGCTACAGACTACATTTACCTTGTAGAACTTTATTGCCAGCTCAGGTCTCTGTGCTCGCAGGAGGAAGGCCTCTGCTTTCTGGAACTCTCTCTGCTCAAAGGCAAAACGTGCCTGTCCCACAAGCACATCAGCCACACTGTCTGGGTCATGAGCCTCAGCTACACGCTGTGCAGCATCCCAGTTCTGGTTATGCACAAACCTAGGGGGATCAACATGAGATGTAACAAGAGGGACGGCAAGGAGCAGACAAAAGCTGGAGAAGCAACCAGGCTGGCATCATACAGGGAGAGGAGATGCAGCAGGCCGGGATGGGGAAGGATACATACATCAGCACTGCCTCCTTGGGTTTCCCAGCTTTAATAAATTCTGCTTCAGCCTCTTCAAATTTGCCCTAGGAGAAAGGAAAGAATTTGCTTGCATGCCTTCCTGCCCTGATACCATCACATGACCTCCTCTAGTAAGACAACGAGGATTTAAGAAACAAAGATGTGTGTGGAAGCTTGGGGCTATAATTGTGGAGCCTTTTGGGTGAGCAGTGACTGCAGCCATAAAATACCCTGCTGCAGCAGCCCTTAAGGAGAACTGTTCAATTACTTGAGTGACCAGGGAACTCTCACGTATTCTAGGGGGTAAAATTACCTCATCTTCTAGGAACATGGCATACTTTAAGTGGATCTCTGGCATCTTCTGCTTCACAGAGAGGCGGGCCAGTTCAAAAGCAAATTCAAAGACCCTGCAATGAAAGAGAAAATGGGGTGAGAGCAGGACTATGTGCTATGAGGGCAAGCCTTCATCAAGAGCAAGATATCAAGTAGAGCACAAGACACTAGGAGAGTAGAGAGAGCAATACAGAGGGTCCCAAGTGAATGGGCACTTCCCATTCCTCTTGTTCCTGACCAGAGAACAGGAGCTTTTTGAGCCCCCACTAAGGAAATTCAGCTCCTTCACACTCACTGTTAGTGCCAGAGGCCCTTGGTTCAACCCTAAGGAGAGGTCACAGGACTCCCAGGAGCCTAGTGAAGATGGAGAGCGGGGGGAGAGCAGCAGTGAATGGCAGTGCAGTCGGATGGCTGGCCAGGTGCAGAGTGAGGCCAAAACTCTTCTGGCAGGCAGTTATTTATGGTGACATGAGGAATACCTCCTCCCATGTTCAGAAGCAATCACAAGGCCTCCCTGCTGAGGCTAAAGGGCAAACTGCTTTTACCTGCCCAGCTCTGACTTGACATTGAAAGACTGACAAGTGGACAGGAAGTGGGATGTGTCAAGGAAGTGGAATGCCCATGTGAAGAAGTACAGGTGGGATAGGAGGGGAAGACATGCTGTATCCTGGACCTGCAGCTATCATATGCATACAGTTATCTTGGGCCATTTTTCTCAGGTCAGGCAGATGGGAGAGAAGTGCTGGGCTGATGGACCTGCTTACCCGCTATCAGCTGCATGGTCAATGGCCATCTCCAGAAGTCCAAATTTACTGAGGAGTTTCACAGCCGCGTCTCCACCCAGGCTCTTTGCCCACATATAGGCCACATGCTTATAGGAGTTTGCTCCCCCATGTGCCTTGGCCACCTATCCAAAGCAAAAAAAGCGGAAAAACTCAATGTATCCATTTAGTCTTCAGCAGGATGAGCCAGGACTTCCCTTTCACATAATGCCTGTTGTCATGAGGGAGCACCAAAAACAACTGTTCTTTCCTGAGGAACCCTTCTGTAGCCACCTCTGGACTGGGGAGACTGAGACAAAGGTTTATACACCAGAGCAGAGGCTGCTGCCTTCTCAGCATGGCCCATACTACTGTTAGGTCTGCAGAAGTGACCCCTGGCAATCTGTGCCCACACTGGAGGGAAGCAATGCTGGGAGGGGCTGCTACAGAGTAGCTATGGGCAGAGCAACACCTACAACACAGTGCAGTGGTTAGGAGAAGAGAAGTGCCTGGAGGAAAGCAGTGCTGCAGGGATCAAGCCCTGCTTTTGGGGTGCAATGCTGCAGAGCAGCAGGCACAAGGGCCTCCAGTGTTGTGCCACAAGCTGAAGCTAGGTAGTGTATGACAAGTCTTCACATTTTGCGGTGAATAGAGACAGAGCAATTCCTACCAGAATCCTTCCATAGTGAGACAATTGTGATTATTACCCTGTAAGCTTCTTCCCACATGTCATTCACTCTGTACATGTTTACTGTGGCCTTCCAGTCCTTAGCTTCCAGGTAGTGGTATTCAGCTTCCTGTAAGCGCCCCTCTGCCTCCAGCTCCTGCAATTAGAGGCAATGAGTTAGTGACACTTGTCCCTGCTTGGTCTAGTTGATCCCTGCCGTGAGATGCGCTCACCTTGCCCAGGTGCAGGTGGGTATCGCTGAGTAAGTCCTTGTGGTACTTGGCCACTAGGCAAACCATCTCATCATACATCTTACACTTCTTGTACATAGTGATGGCCAAATCAGGTTCATTCACAGTGATATACAGCCTGGGAACACAAGCACATTCAAATGGCTCAGCCGAGGACATGACCAGTTCCTGCAGTCTCTCTACATCCTGCCCAGTTGGAACCAGGTCCTGGGCACACTGCCAAAAGGCATGACTGGTGTGGGCTGCAAGATTGAACACTGCTTAGATAGAGCCCTTCTGTTATGCTACCATCAGCTGCAACACGGCAAAGTTATTCCCTCCATCCTTGCTTGTCAACCTGAGTTCTGACTTAAAGGGAGCCTCTGGGCTTCTGTGACCTGTTCTCATCTTGACCTCCAACCTGAGGCTGCCAGTCCAGTTGGGATGGTAACGTGATAACGTCAGCTCAACTTAGTCATATAGGCCAGCAAAAAGATTAAACCCAATGTGACCTCACCAGCTGTAATGCCCCCTTTCAAGTACCGGGCATCCTTTAGATCAGGTACCATGGCATCAGATACACAGCTGTGTTTGTCCTTATACCTACTAACCTTATTGTGTTGTTATTACTCTACAACTGACAACATTAGTAACCTGGATGGGCAACACTCCACTTTTCATATCTTATCCTCAGCTGACCATGACAGATCAGATGTAGCACTCTGCAGTGGGGAAAAGCCTTGCCATATTTTCTCTGCTACATGAGACAGCTGCATCCCCAGCTGGACCTCCTTTCTGTCTTGGTGGACAAAGACACATTAACAGTCAGTGACTTCTCTTCCTGTGAACTCTGAAATATCAGCTCTAGGTCTCCACATATGGAGAGAGTATCTCTGACCTTTCCAAATCGTAGTCCCAAACTCTACTCCCAGCCCAGGAAAGGACTCTTCCTCACTACAGGCATTTTTTCAGGGCTCAGTCTTGGACTAGTACCAAGGAAGATGCTCACCTCTCTGCTTCTTTGTACTTGCCCTGCTTCTCCATCTCTTGGGCCTGGGTTATATAGAGCACAGACACATCTTCCTGACTCATACACCTGATTGCCAGCTACCAAAAAGAACACACAGAGGAGAAACTAGAGCACGCTGCACAGCAATTTCTTGATACATGGTAGTGAAGGAGAAGGGGAACACCAATTTCCTTCCCATTACAATCAAGTATACATGCTATCTGTTCTCCAGACAATGGGTAGTCATTCGTCGCTGCGACCAAAGCACACAGGACCACCCCCTTGGAGAGTGCTATTTGTGTCACAGGTGCATCCACATGGGGCTGCTGAAGTAAAGAAGGGCACAGACAGGATGTGAATACCAGGGACTGACTTCTTGCTGGCTACTGGATGGCCCTACATGCATCCTTTGGAAGGGTGCTTGTTGATCAGGTGTTGGCACACAAGGCACCACTACCTCCTGAAGAAAGACATTTCACCAAGCAGGGTCAGGTCCCCAGAAGCTTTGGCTTCTGACTCTACCTTGTGAGCCTGTTCCCAGAGTCCGGCCTGTGTGTACATGTCTATGGCATCCTTGGTGTGGTCTCCTTTGATGTACAGCTCCTCTGCAACCTGTAGGCAAAAGACCATACTCAGTAGTCCCAAGGGACACACAGAGCAGCAATGATTGTGGTCTGTGGCTTCACCTGATACTCCTGTAAAGTTGCATAGTGCTGGGCAATCTTGAGGTAATATTTGGCTGCTGTCTGTTTGTCCTGCAAGTCCAAGATGTAGATGGCCTTCTTCCATTGCCGGGCTCCCAAGGCTGCCTCAATGGCCTTAATCGAGCACCTAGCATCAAAACCATACTCTTTGCAGCCAGCCAGCAGCCATCTCCTCCAGCTGAGTTAAGCCAGGGAGACCAAAGTGGTCTGCTGTTTGATTCTTCTTCCTGGGTTAGAGCAGCAAAAAGGATCTGAATAACTGGCAAAGCTAAGGGGAAAGAATGAAGAACTAGGACAGCAGGGAAGAGTAATCAGGACTGAAAGACCTTGGGAGAGATGTGGGAAGGCATCTGTGGTCAGGGCCAGCACAGACTGCACATAAGCGCCAAGGGCACTGGCAAAGTGGGGTCAAGGGGGCTTACTCAGGCAAAACCCCCTGCTGATTTAAGCAAAGCATATCAACCTTATAGCTTGCCAGGTTATACTGCTGCTGGTTATACAGCCATCACCTGCCCCCACCTGGCTTCGATATAATGGTTAATAGCAGCATCCAGCTGTTTCTGCTGCACCAGATGGTCTCCCCAGGCCTCCTCCAGCTTCACAACTTCTGCAGGAAATGCCAGGCGAGCCAGCTCCACTGCTGTAAGGGGACATGATAGCTGTTATGCTGAATCCAGCAAGGAAACAGAACTGTGAGGCAAACACGGGCCTTTGATGGGTGCAGAGGGAGGGGAATGGTGACTGTTTAATCCACTCCAGCTCCAATGGGCCACCCAGCAATCTGGACGGGGCGGAGAGCTGGACCAAATCCATGCTGGTGCAGTCAGCATGATCAAGGCCTTGGCAAGAGGATCCTGTTCTGGGACTGTGTGTGCAGGTACAACTATGTGAAAATACATACACTGAATGAGATGATACATGGAAGCTTCAGAGCATCTAGGCATCTCTGGGATCCAGGGCAATAGCTTATGTTGCCACAAGGCCAGAGTACCCAGGCTCCTGCTGGGGATGGATGGGGGAGGAACATATTTAGCACAGTACCTTTCAGGAAGGTACTGCCTTTGCAATAGCACTCCAGGGCCTTCCGTGGGTTCCCGACCTTCTCGAACAGGTCTCCAGCCTAATGACAAATACAAGCTGCCAGTTTCCAGAGCCTCTATTTCCCCATACCATCATGTACCCTACCAGTCCCATATACAGAGCTTGTCAGTCCTGCCATACAGACTTCTCCATCAGCTATGCCTTCCCCACTAACCAAGAGCACGAGGATAAAGGGAACTTCTAGGAAAGACGGCATGTGCTGAGACCATTCTCCTCTCTACTGATAGACATACCAAGTGTTTTTCTGGGGTACCATTTTCTAACAAGATAAGAGTTTTTGAGACAACTTCCTTTCTCTGCACAGTGGCTGGTGCAGCAACAGCCTTTTCTATGACCACAGCCCCTAGGAGCTCTGCTATGCAGATGATCATACAGGAGCCCTGAGCATGAGTAGTGAAGGGGGAAGCTCAGCCTCTTGCAGCAGAAGGCTTAAAGGTTTGTACCCTGTAGGAAAGGGTGGCAGCCAACAGGGTGGGATGAGGTTCAAAGCTTGTAGAACTTAGAACGTAATATAAGAAAGGCCATACTGGCAGATCAAAGATTCATTCCCTTCAGTATTTGAATAATGGCGAAAGAGAAAGATTGTAAGATCAGAGCATGTATACACCAACCTTCCCTCCATTATATTATCTATCCATCTCTGACAATCTGCATTGTAGAACCTTCCTGAGTTTGTGGCATGGTGCCCTCACATCATCATATTTAATGGTTTTTGAGAGACTCTACCTCCATGATTTGTCTAATCACTTTTGGACCATTTATACTTTTGGTAATAAAACATCTGGCAGCAATGAGTTCCACAGTTACCCTTTCAACTGAAGGCTTAAGAAAAGGTGGCAGGTCTGGAAAAGCACAAAATTCTCTTGGATGAAAATTAAATGGTCAGAAAATGCTGAAGGTAAAATGAGACTGGGCACATAAAAGAGGCCAACAAAAATAAATGTCTTTTTTCACACAACACATAACTGAACTGGGTAACTCATAGTCAGCGTTGTAGATCAAAAAGTACAGATGGTTCAAACAATAATTTGACAAGCTCATGGAAGTAAAATCCATTAAGAGCTCTTAAACATAAAAATAAAACTGTTCAGGTACACTACAGCCTGCAAACTGCCAGAAAGCATGAAAGTACACTAGGGGAAGTATCACCCTATGTTTGTCTGCCCTGTTCTTTCTATTCCTTTCTTAAACATCTGCAAGAGGCCACTGTTGGCAGGGATATCAATCTGTACACTGGTCAAACTCAGCACTGCTTTCTTACATTAACATGATTATGGTTGTGTGAAAAACACTCTTTTGCTTTAAAACTGTCACCTAATAATAAGTAGTTACCAATTTTTTGTTATTAGACACAGAGAATAATCACTTCCCTTCTCTATGATATTCATAGTTCTACAGATTGCCTTCATAATCTCCTTTGTTTTTGTTCCTTAGATTTTCCATTTAGACTATCCTTATATGAAAGCTGTACCATCATTTTTATTCTACTATGAGGAAGCACTGTACATTTTCACAGTGATATCAAGTTTTCTGTTTGTTTCATAACTCCTTTCCTGTTGGTTCCTACCTTCTTCCCAAGGGCCTCTTTGACTATTACTGAACACACAGCTGATGTTTCGAAGACATGTTGCCAATGAGCTGTGATCTTTCTCCTGACTAATAACAGCAATTCTAGACCTCATCTGTGTATAATGGATGCAGTTAGGATTTCCTCCTGAACGCTATCTGCAAATTTATCAACACAAAATTACATCTGCTGCTTTCCAGCTCAGTCCCCCTGTGTCTCAAAGATGCAGAGGACAGGGTAAGAGCTTTGATGGTACTAAGAAGAAAGTCCAATGGGGTGGGCCACTCACCTGTTCATACAGTTCTCCTCTGATCAGTGCCATGGAGACCCTACTGATGACATCCCCATTGGTCAGGAGCTCATCCCTGCTCATGGCCAGCCGTGCTGCTTTGGCTGGCAGCCCTGCCCGCAGGTATAAGCTGATGGCTGTCAGGTAGTCGCCCTGTTCCTCTTGGACCTCCCCAGCTTTCTCTTCCTGCTGGGTATCTAGCAGCCACTGGTAGTAACCCCGACGCAACTTATCCAGCACTGGGTGTCCCTGTTAATAAATGCAGCATTAGTTGACCTGGGCAAGGCAAAATGTTGTCCTGCTCATCCTGCAGCCTCTGAACAGCTAGTTCATGGCACCAGACTCCTTGCTGCGCAGTTAAACGAAGCAACTGCAGTTAGCAGAAAGCACAATGCCAGACCTGTGTACTACTGCCTCATCCATTCTTTTCTGAAGCTCTAGATACTCCTAAACCAATTTCAGTAGCTTTCCTCCTTCACTATTCATCCAGGTCCATGCTTACATCACTGCAACCTTTCCCTCTGCTTGGAGCCCCTCCAAACAGAAGTGAGGTCCTGTTAGAGCAGGTGAAGAGAACCCAGACCTTGAATAGACTCCCAACCAGAAGACTTATCAAGCAAGCCCAGCCCACAGTCCAGTGCAGCTATATTCTGTACCTTGGCCTCGGCAACCACAATGCATTCATCCCACATGTGCAGCTCCTGGTACATGTCCATGGCCTCCTCTGTGGCATTCTGTGTCAGAGAGCAACATGTAAACCTAAAGGTTCCATTTAGCAGACACATTGCCATTGAGCTCTCACAGTGGGCAGGGTTAGATGGGCAGAAAACACTTGAAAAAGTGAACCATCCCCTTTACATGAATACACATCCTTGCTCACCCTCTTCGTGCACCTCAGGACTATCCTACACCTTGGAACAAGAAATATCTCCTCCTGTTTCAGAGCAAAAACTCTTCTCCCAGGAATAAGCAATCTCTTCCTTTTCTCTTTCACACCAGGGCACAAACCTCCCTGCTCAGAAATGAGACCTTTTCTGCTCCTTGTTCCTTTACTCACTTGTTCCAGGAAGATCATCTCTGCCAGCTTGTAGTTCTTGTCTAGCATGGCCAAGCGGGCACGCACCAGATAATGGTCTGTACCATCCCCGCCCTGCAGACAACATCAGGTCAGTTTGTTGAGTGAAAGAACAGGCTCTGAAATGGTACACAGGAGGTGACTGCAGGTGGGGTCTGTGTCATTACAGAAATTGAAGAAGACAGATGGGAATCACAGAAGTGACAAGATGGGAGCAATTTGAAATGGCTAGCCAGAAGAGGGACCTGGCAGGCATCGATGAAGGATTAAGTCAGCAGTTTCTACACAACCAGGTCCTGGCCTGTAGCAGGATACTGGTGAGCATGGACACAGAAGATAATGTGTATGCAGAAAAAGTTTGACTCACATGCTCTTGAGCTGCCCGGTCAGCAATGGTATTGGTTTCATGCAGAAACCGAGCCTTTGCCATGTTGCCTAGAGCTGCAAAGCACCTGGAAAGAGCAAAGCAGTTAGTCAATAACTGGGTTTTGTTGCCCAATTTTGGTCCAAGAAAAGAAAATCAGAACCTGGGCAGCAGACCCAGCTTTGCAAACTGAAGAGGTGGGGTAGCCCTGCTTCAAGAGAAGGATTTTGCCAAGACGCGTGTTCAGATGCGCCCTCTAGCCCGGCTCCATGGGGAAAGCCACGGACATGAACAATGCCCATGCTTCACTTCTCCACGCTTCAGAGATGCACTGAGCTTGTCCATGTCTATCAGGTCCCTGAAGCCTTGCTATACACTGTTTTGGGTTGCCATCAGCAAAAATTTATGCTACAGAGTGATGTCTTCCTGTCTCCAGTTCTAGCATTACTGTCTAGGATAAAAGGGCAAAGTCATTGCCCAGAATAGAGAACACTTAATTCTCCAATGCAGTGAATCTTCCAGGCCACCCAGAAAGTCACATCTTTAGTTAGACCCTAGTTTCTGTGATGGATTTCGCAAACAGACTGTTTAACCCAGAAAGATGTTATAGCTTCTTCCTGTACCTCTCTGCAATGTGCAGCTGTCTAGCTTCCAAAGCCAGTCTGCTTAGGGTCTTCCACATGGCTTCCGTCTCTGTGGATGTTTCCAGTGTCTCCAGGAATGCAGTAGCCCTTGAGACAGAGAGATTTGCAGACTTTCAGTAACAGAAGAGCCCTCTGAGTAAAATCCTAGGCTGACACAGGTGCTTTCTAACAAGAGTTGCAATGAAAACAAAGCAAGCTGTGTGTGACCATTCTGAAGAGGATTGTATAACACAGGGCCTGACACATCAGGGAAAAGTTCAGTGATCTAGATGAACCCTACTGGGGCTAAGGTACTTAGGGGCTTATGATCACCAGAAGGCTACAGCAGTGTAGGACTAGTCCAAAGTGTTGTGTCTGAAGTAAGTCCCTGGTGCAAAGTCTCTCAAGTGGTATCAGTGATATGAACATGTGAAATTTTATTCCCTGGTCAATGTTAAAGCCCTATAACAATGTCAGCTATGCCCAGGTGGCTACCACGACTGCTTCAGGCAGTCAGTTTTTACTCTGCACAGCTCCTGAATGTTTCCATGACACTGTCACCATCCCTGGAGGGGCAGCAGGAAAAGCACTTGAGTACCACTTCACATCTGGCTGCTATGGAAGACAGACTTACTCACTGCAGTTAAAAAAAAAACCACTGCAGTGAAAACTGCCTTCAGTGAATTTCTGTTAGTGTCAGTGGGACCAGACTGGCCAGTCTGTTGTGCCACAGAGTGTGAAACCACAGAGCCGTGAGGATGAAAAAGCTGAATATTCACTCCTGAAGGACTCTGCTGCACCTTATAGCCAGACCTGGCAGCAACATCATGCTCAGAGCCTAAACTTCAACTCTGTATGGAAAGGTGTGCTGCTGTAGTTCATGGATTGCTGACCCTCAGATGTCTGTTATGTGAAGTGGGCCACCTGCCATCACCATGTGGTGTATCTAGCACTTACCTGTGATAATCCCCATCGTCAATGGCAGTTCCAAACTCTATGAGGCCTTCATCCAGGGTGTAGGACACAGTGTTCACCCCTTCAGATACTATCACTTCAGTCTTTCCATCATTCCGTTCCAAGTCTACAATATCCCCCTGGAAAGAGTACCAGCTATCAACACTCCCACGTTCTCCCAAAGTATGTGGGGTAGCAGGGATGTGAGGACAGCACTGCAACAGCTCTGCTGATTTAAGTTCTGCTGAATGAGCTCACACCAAGCAGACATCATCCTTATCTCACCAGAGGGAAGGAAAAAACCACTCAGCAGCTCCTTGCTACATTAACTGTCTCCATGTTCTGCCAGAAATGCCTGCCAAAAAGCTGACATGAGCTCATAATTGGCCAGGAGAAACTAGCAGTTCCCTTCCATCTCCCTTCTGCAATACCACCCTGACTATTCCCACACATGTGAGCAAGAAGTAACAGAAACTGCTGGAGGTGAAGAAAGTCTCCAGAATTTTACCTTCAGAGGAAACATGGTGACTCGCTCTGGAGCATCAATGTTATACCAAATGCAGAGGCTCTTTCTGTTCTGAGCCACCACCACATCACTGCCTGGGACCCACTGCACATAGGAGCAATAGTTCAAAATGGTAGTCTTGGTGCTGCTTTCAATGTTATAGAGCTGCAACTAGAGGAAGGAAGAGGAGAAAAAGGCTCAGCTGGACTCATGGCTGGCGTGCTAGCTCACATGAACATAGTAGGAACATCTGACCAAGCATCTTGTAAACCAATGTTATAAACCAGGAATCAGACTTTTTCCAAGATACTTAACCCGAACTTCCACACTGTTACTTACACACATTACTATCCAAGTCTTAAGACCTTTTTTAACTCTTGCAGTATTTTAAGCAGCATGCTCAGATCCTGCCTTCCTTATTGTTAGGCACATAAGTATATAAACCAGAATATGCCTTGTGCTACTTCAGCTCCCTCTTAGTTGGAGAGCTGGAACAGGAGAATGGTCTTTTAAGTCCTTCATGCAAACAACCTGGGGGACGAAGAAGGGCCTTCCTCTGCAGTTCTAGGCTGAACTGTCCATTCTACGTAGAGTCCTATTGCAAGAACTGTTGCCAATAAGGTGAGAGTGTGTTTGTTTGTAGAATGCACTGCCCTGAAACAAAGCTGCCAATTGGGAAGGTGTAACCTGACACATGCATAACAAAGATGTATGATGCCTTGTAACTTAAAATTCCTAGGCTGTCTCTGCCCCTTATCATAATTGTCCTCATCTAGCAAAGATGAGAAAAAGAAAAGAGAATTGTGCTAGTTTCATGACACACCAGTCAAAAGAGAACAAGAAAGTTCCTGTTTCAGTCTGTACCAAACTGGTTGGAGAAATATGTACAGACTTAGCTTAGGAGAATCATGGTACTGTCTGATTTAGGCTGGTAGGAGTATTTAATGAAGGGGCTGCCTATGCAGCCTCTTAAAAGGCCTGAAAAGGAGCCAGAAGAGGCAACAGCAATCTTGATGATGCCACTGCCTCTTGTTGAGACAGTGAATTAGAGGGCCCAAATATAAACTGAACAAGACTAGAGAAGTAAATATAAAAAGATATGTTGCTGGGAAAGTTCTCTCTTCTCACATGGTAGGACTTATCCAGCCTTGTGGAAATGTACAGGTCACTTACAAATAGAAGCCTGTTTCATCTGGTGCAGGCTGCAGTCACTGTTAGTACCTTTCTGAAGAGTATCAGTGCAGCAGAGCCCAAACAGAAGCCCTTGCTACTGGCAGTGATTCAGTCTCCTCTGTAGTGAAGGTCTTTCTTGATTGATACTTTTATGGATATGTGAAAGTAGTGTCCTAAAGAGCTGTAGACATGGAACAATCCTCGTTCTGAGAGTTAAGAGGGTCTTGATTAGAGAGGCACTCTAACGCAGATGCAGGCATTACAGTTTTTGCAAATCCACATTGGGCTGCTCCTTCTGTTTCTCTGGAATCACTTGGTAGGAGTCCTTTTTCTGTGATGGCCCAGAACCAGAACTACAGTCTTTGTGCAAGAAAGCCTATCTCCAGCACACTCCAGCACACACATACTGAGTGAAGTCTGTGGTAAAAAGTTTGTGAGGCAGCAGAGGTACGCACTACAATCTTTTGCTACAAAGTTGAGCACTCTGGTTGCTAGCTGATAAGCTTGGCAGCAATGAATCAGCCTGTGTGTGACTACTGGTAACAAACAGACAGGTAATTGGAGATATGCGATTCCCAAGCAAGAAGGTATCTTTGCACCTCCTACAATCAATGATGCAATCTTAGGGGTCAAACTACCAAAAATGACAAAGGAGGAGCAGCTCATTGAAGGTCTGGGGTTCCTGTCTGAAATGTGAGGCGTGAATTCAGAGTTTCTTCTGAGATGAGGCTGAGAAAGTTCTCAGGGATTTTAATACCTATGCATGTATGAACATAATACTTCACCCATCCTTAGACTAAAGGAGAGAGGTACAGCCAACATGGAAATATTCTACTGCAGACGGGGTAGCCCCCAATGGGATCTGAACCCCCGGAGCAATTACAGCCATCCTGTGATGAGCTGCAGTGCTATAGCTGTGGTCTGCCACAGCAGCTGGGGCACCTGCATAGAAATTCTAGATGTTAGATGTAATTCTAGAATTACACCATTGTCAAGAGAGTCGTGTTGTCTTCTCAGGACACTCTTGTGACAAAAGGAGCAAATGAAGTCAAGTGGTCAAGGACCCTTACATTCATAACAGTGAAGAAGGCTTTATAGTGAACTGAGTGGAACTGTAATACAATTGATAAACATCTTCTGGCCTGCTGCAGTGAGCTTCTTCAGCTGTATCTGTACAGTTAAACTAAACATGGCTAGGACATGAGGTGAGTACCTGCACATCATAATCTGTAGTGTGAAACCATTACCATGATTTTGGGCATAGTTTTGTCCCGGGCTTACTAGTACTCTCCCAGGCAACCTACAGTCATGGTCTGGGAA
This sequence comes from Scopus umbretta, assembly GCA_013400535.1. NCBI lineage: Eukaryota > Metazoa > Chordata > Aves > Pelecaniformes > Scopidae > Scopus > Scopus umbretta. Next base: position 30,596 of record VZTL01035208.1, on the reverse strand, counting down.
TTAGCACAAGCCAAGGGCCATACAGACCAAGCTATTTGGTTGTGACTACACTGTTTTAGAGAATTAGACAGTTCATCTTACAAATATAAGCCAAACTGTTGCAGAGAACACCTGTCTTTAATTTACATGTTTAAGAGCAACATTAGGGTCCTCATCCTGAGATTAACCCACTTCTCTCCTCACAGCAGAAGAGCCTATTATCTTCATTTTCAGGTGTGATGAGATAGAGCAAGACATCTAGTAACTAACTCCAAAATTAGCTATGACTGAAGACCGAACATGCAATGCTGCCAGCTCATGCAATCTGAACATGGCCTATGTTCCTCAAAGGAGTGGTCAAAAAATCAGGAGTACTTCAGATGTGTTTCTCACCTCCCTCCCTCCATTCTGGCCTATCTCTCTTTACCTCCCCCCAGGCATGCCATCTTGCCACACTCCCCCAGATGCACCCATCTCACCCTCATCTTCTTGTCCCTGAAGAGTAGTTTGTGGCCTGTTTCATTCAGCTCCAACCAATCAATCTTGCTGTCATGGCTGATAGTGCCAGTATTGTAGCCACCAACAAGGTCCACTTGGGAAGGAAAGAAAGGAAAGAGTGTAAGTACCTAATGGGCCCCAAAGTGCTGAACATTCAATGCTTTCCCATTGGGATCAGGTGCCTGGGACCTAATTAGGGAAGGACCCACTGGCAAACACGCTATGATGTGAAAAGAGACTGCAGTGACATTTTATCTTGATGCCTTATCAACAGTAGTAATTCTCTCCACCCTTCCATAAGCATGCACAGATCACAGGCAGTGCTGGCAGCAATATCATCATGCCGAACTGCACGGAATCTCAAGTGCAGGACACAGTCACAGCCACCCCACAGCTGTGTCCACACCAGACAGCCAACCTGACAAAAGCAGGGCAGCCTGGTCCCTGCAGTGGTCTGCTGCCAGGTAGAGTGAATGTGTAGGGGGCCTTCAGGAATCTGCTGCTTGGTAGAGTGAATGCAAAGAGGGCCTTCAGGGATATGCTGCCTGGCACAAAAAATACTAAGGAATCAGGAAGGCTGGCAAAATACAGAAGAGGGAGGTTTATATTCACCTGTTGCTATAGTCTTGATGTCTATCAGATAAGCCAGTCGCTTGTTCTCCTCCACGCCTCTCTGCCGTCTCTCATTGATACGGACACTATTATTTGAAGGGAATTATGACTGTTACCTTTACTACTCTTTAAATTCACAGGACTGAATAACGTAGTCCCTCCCAGATTTACCTGCAGTTTCCCCAAGCACATGGAGCCTCTTGCAGTTCTCTGACCTATGCACAGTACCTACAGCTGCCTCAAATGAGAACAAACCTTTTTGATTCACATGGCTTCACATGGCTTTACAGGCTGCACAGAGGGATTGTGGAGTCTCCTTCTCTGGAGATATACAAAACCTGCCTGGACGATGTCCTGTGCAGCCTGCTCTAGGTGAACCTGTTTTAGCAGGGGGGTTGGACAAGATGATCTCCAGAGGTCCCTTCCAACCCCTACCATTCTGTGATTCTGTAATTCACTCCAGAAGCTGCCCCTCTGGCACCAGGGTCCCCAGTAGCAAATTAGTTACACTGCTTCCACCTCTGAGCAGCCCATGATCCTTTCTTCTCTCAAATCAGAAAATGGAGTATGGTACTTCAGAGGGACAGAGGAGGTCCTACTGGCAGAGTCCCTGATAATGCTGTACTAGGACCAGCTGGATGCAGAGATGCCTCAGTACATGCACAGGAGGTACCCCTTCAGCAATAGCCAATTCAGGCTTCAATAAGCACGTATCAGAGGAAAATGGTCTCTTGTGCTTCTAAAACTTTACAACCATTAAGTGTAACCAAGCTATTAAACCCCACCGTTAGTCACTGTCAGAAGCAGATTACTCAGGTCCCAGTGTCTGGGGGCTGCATTCTACAGAGTGGGACACTTCCAAGTGTATATGTCTGAGGTCACTCCCACAAAATGCCTGTAGTGGCCACACAGGCATGTGGGACACTTACCTGACAAGATGAGGGTTCATGAACTCTGTGCGGACGGACCCCAGGATGTCATTGCTTCCATATTCCACCAGTGTCAGCTCTCCAGCATTAAAGATCATGCAGACCTGAAGGTGAGAAGGGAATACACTCTTACAGAAAAGCCAGGTAAGCACACATACCTACCAGTGAGGTGTGCAGAAAAGAACTCTGCTGCACACAAGTCTAAATTCAAACCCTCTGGGATGAGTAAGGAATTGTCCTTGGCTTCCTGTTGTGACTGCCAGCTTTTCCTCAGAGTTGGGGATTTTCGTTCTGGGCCTATCAGTCCTGCAGGAGCCAAGCTGTCACCCTGACAGCTGTATTCTGTACCTTTAACATTCTCTCTGGCCATTGCTTTTTTATTGCTCCTCTCTCCTACAGGGCTGTGACTTGTATAACTTGACAGTCCACACACAGAGTTAGTTCTGTACCTGGCACGTGGAAAAGGCAAGTATGGGGAGGAATCATATCAGGATCTGCATGGAGAGGGTAAGTCCAGGAAACTGCTGAGAAACAGGACTTTCCAGAAGTGCAGCTGACACTTTTTCTGACGATGCACACACTGCTTTACTCACCATTCATGGGTAGCATCCTGTCCCATCCAACTTACATTCTCATTGTCGAAGAAGAACTTCTCATTCCCTCCGGATCCTTGCCAGGCTACCTACAAAACAATAGCAAGGAGTGAGCAAATGCCAGGCTGACAGCTCCCGCAGGGCACCAGGTTGCAGGCATTGTGGTCTACTGTCCAGCTCTCAACTCCCACAACAGATAGCAAGAATTACACTACAGAAGAGATCATGTTCCAGCACTTCAGCTGTCAACACTGTTGTTCAGTCATTCCCAGCTTGCAAGTTCCACACTTCCCTTTTTTTTAACCTCTGCTTCAGACTCCTGTTCTCTTTGTATTGTAAGATATATATATTCTATTTGATATATCTATATATAGATATATTCTATTTGTATCTTACTGTCTTCTGGACAAGAGGCCTGTATGTGACTAATGTACTCCCTCTAGCCTATTCTTTCACAGGCATTTCTCCACCTCCCTCAGACTAACTTATTTATAAAAAGTGCCCCCAACAGCCTGTTTGCCTCCGTAATCTTCTCCACAGAATCAGTACTACCATTTGTGGGGGCAGAATCCCCCCACCACAGGTAGCTTAAACCCTTCTTTTTTGGAGTTATGTTAGCAATGACTGATCAGCATAGTGCCAGTGGGGAACCAGGTGATTTGCAATTTGAGAAAAGCACTGGATAATGCAGTAGTTACTGTGACGACAACAGGCAAGTGGTCAGAGAGGCAGAAAACTGAAAGCCAAGGCTGCAGCTGTCCTTTTCCCTCCTTGAGCGAGAGCTCCAAGTCACCACTTCAACAAAACTCCAGTGAGACAGCAAGACAGTAAATGACTACGCACAACTCTGTTCTTTATAAGAAGTGAGTATACCTGTGCAACTGAAAGAAAACCTCCTCTGTGCAGTATGATGTAGAGAAACCTGTGAGATTTAGTATGGACAGATTGTCAGTTGGATTACCAAATATCAGTATCCTTCAACTTAAATCTGTAGTCAGGAACTCCTCCTCCCAGATAGATTGATTAGCACACCATTAGCCTGATTAAAAGTATATGATACCTGTGTGAACAAAGCAAATATGTCCTGAAGCCTATTTAATACTTTTATCAGACACTAACCTACTGCCCACATTCTCCAGGCTTGGCACATAGGCTCAGCACTCAGTGCACTGTGAGGCTCAGGGTATGGACGGTTTTGTATGAATTGTTTGGTACCAGAAATGGTACTGGCATAAGCTGTGGTGCCGCAGTCAGGAATGTTTGTTTTCTGATAGTTTTTTTTTTAAAACACACTAAGATTCATACATTCACATTTGGAATGTACATATGTACGGCATCCACTTTTGGGCCCCTCAGTACAAGAAAGACATTGATAAACTGAATCAAGTTCAGCAGAGTGCCATCAAGATGGTTGGGGCTGAAGCACTTGCACTTCAAAGAGAGGCTGAAGGAATTGGGCTTCTTCAGCCCAGAGAAGGGAAGGCTTAAGAGATCTCTAAAAAGGTGATGCCAGGCTTTTTTTGGCAGATGCATAGTGAAAGGATGAGAAACAGTCATAAATTAAAAGAGAAATTCCAATGAGACTTAGGAAAAAAGCTTTCCCCAATGAGGACAGTAAAGCATTGGAACAGGGGACCAGAGAAACTGTGGGATCTCCAGTTTTCAAGACCAACCTGGATACAGCCCTGAGCAACCACATATGAATTTAACGCTGACCTTCCTTTGCATAGGATTTTTGATAAAAGGCCTCCCAAGGTCCCTTCCAACCTGAATTATTCTATGATTCTTTGAAAATAAATGTATTGTTCCTGTGCAGAAAACATATCCTTTGAGTTACAAAGTCAAGCACTTGACATTCAGGAAATGCCACAGATTTTTCCAGTACCTCACTGAGCTTGTTGGAGCTGATGTCACCCAGCAGTAATGTGTCTGAGGTATGTGCCACCAGGTATCTGTCTTTCCCTAAGATCTTCACCTCATCAATCTCATAACCATACCGGGATTTCAACACAACTCGAGTTCCTGTTGAGAGATTCTTCACAATGACCTGGAAAAAAGTGGGAAAAAGCAATATGAGGCCCTCTTTCCGTGCACAGAGGAAGAACACAGACTTCTTGCCCCATGGAAGATTATGCAACATGATATTTGGATGTTTAGATGTCCCCTCACATCATTCACTCCACTTTTTAAAGAAACTTTACCATTCCTTTTGTATGGGATGACAACTGTAGTAGAAGTGTGGGATCCTCACTTCCGCCATTTAGAAGTTTCTAGCCTAATTGGAGAACTACTCAGGCCCTCAAGCATGAGTCACCCTCTGAGAGTCCTGCTATCTCTCCACTGACTAGAGAGGGGTGCCTAGACTGCTAGCTCACCTTTACACTACCTGATTTTGAGCCAGGTGAAGTTGGCTGAAATTAAACCACTTAAGGAGCCTGCATTTGCCATGGAGGTACCCCACATAAATTCACAAGCTAGGAAATAAACTCCATTGTCTTTGCTCCTAGTCAATTTCCACCCAGCTTTGACCCTGTCCCTGGGATATTCCCTATGCTTTTCCTGACAAGTTGCTATGAACAAACCATAGGTGCAGATGTGTGCCTAAAATACTCTGGTAATTTGCTGTGCCAATTTTGGTGCATACTTTTCAAGACAGTGTAACTGCTTTAAAGGGAGGAGGGAATGACGTAAATGGACTCAGAGAAATACACCATCACTCCCAAATCTTTCAAGTACAGTTTTATTGGGGCTGAAGCTAACGACTGTACAGAATTTGCAGCATTCCCTCAGCTGATTACAAGCAATCTGAATGATTGGGCCAAGGACTGGAGACAGATGATGGACAGGAAAGAAGCTGAGGACACCAAGAACTCCAAATATATATAGTTTTAGTAAGCATCCCATTTTCATCAAGAGATATTACCTCATTAGATATTCTCTTACCTGGCTTGGTCCCACATATGTCATTTCAAATTTATTTTTGTAAATGCTTCTGCGAAGGCAGCAGTCAAATTGTTCAACTCCTCCACACAGAGTGCCCTAGGGAAACAAACACATTGCACACAGTCCATGAATTCTGTTAAGGAGAGGTATTCCAGACCCTACTTACGTGAAGATGATCAGAGGTGATACAGAAATCTACAGGTCTTGGCTGCTCTGGGCAACAAGGCTCAAGCCCCCAGATGCATGAGGACCAGCCCTATCTTGACTTTCTTGAGAGAACAGAAAGATTGAGAAATTCTCAGAGAAACATAGCTTACCAAATACTGCCACATACATGGCAGAGCAAGAAGAGGGGTTAAACTTCACCTCTATCTTCATCTTCCCCATTATCCCTCTCAGTTTCCCACTTCTCCCTCTCCCAGCCTCCCAAGCTCTCCTCCCTTCCAACAGAATCCTTCCACCTTTATCTCTTCTTTATAACATCCTGATTCCTTTCAGTGGTCTCCTATTCCTTAGCCCCTTTCCCTTCTCTGCAAGTAATTGTTCACATGTTCAATTAATTCTCTACCTGAAAATATTTCAAGCATTCTTGATTTTGTTGAACATAAAAAGATGCAAAAACTATTAAAGAAAAGTTGTAAATGGCAACCTTCCTAAATAATTTAAGTGCTTTAAAGAGTTATTCGACTTAATACAGAAAGATTTGCAGAAAGGTTAATTTAAAGACTTTAAAGAATGATTTAACTTAATAGAGAAAGGCAGATCAAGGCCCAATGGCTGAAAGCAGAAGAAAGACAACTCTGAACTGAAAACATAACACATAAACATAGAGTATATGGTCAATTTTTATACTGTTTCTCACAGGAAAGAAAGCTCATGAGACTGCTCTAGAGAAGCTATGCTGACCTCATTATGCTTCTGTGAAAAAAGGAGGACTGCTGCTGCCAATGAACCATTACACAACTGTCCATGACATTTTCCAGCTTCATACTCTGCACACTGCACATCTGACTGCAGCAGTGTTCCTTGCACAAGGTCTCAGCCTAAGCACCTTGCAGTGCAGACCTAGGTGATGGTGTGACCACTCTCATAAGTCCTCCCTGTATCACATCACTTTGTTCTCAGAAGCTGTGCCTGGTGCGTGACTCACGGGCTCAAGGTTACTGACTGATGATACAAACCACACAGATCCGTGAACCATCCCTCTTCCATGCTAAAGCTGTGATGGTGTAGAGGTGAGCTATTTCTTTGGGTTTGCCTTCCTCCCAGGCACTGCGGCGTGGGCTCCAGTTCAAAAGCCTTAACCTGTGAGAACAGATGAGAAAGCAGACACATGAAGAACTGCGTATGGTTGAAGATGAAAGCACTATAAAGCGGAGACTTTACCGTCAGACATCATACCTATCATAGCTGCCAATGACAACAGACTGGCCACCAGGACTGGCAGCTGCTGTGGTGAATTCCTTCTCTGATGAGTCCCGGCTATAGTCAAAGGTTTGAATCACATTGCCCTCCTTCCCATAAGCTACAATCTTCTTATCGCAGCCTGCAGCCACAATGGTGTTAGAAGCCCAGGCGAGGGCATAAGGAGGACAGGGATGCATCACCAACTTACCCTACATTAGACAGGAAAGAACATCCCGAAAACATGAATGGCTTTAGCTTCCAATTGGCCTCTGTATTCAGCTATCACAATGATACCAGTATGAGGCCCTTCTGTAAAGTCCAGTTCATGGGGGTTGCTTTGTCTGCTTCCCCAGCTGTATGAAGGTGGATAGAAACCAGAACTGAGGAATGTATCAACTATTCCATTCATTTAAGTGGGAGAGAAGATTCCTGATGCCAGTAAGAAGACCAGTACCACCAACTAGACTGGGATGCACTCTTAACATAGCAGAGTATATATGGGCCTTCAGCATATCATACTAGAGAGCAGACATGCTGAAACTACTTAAACTGGAGAGAAAAGATCTGAGTGAGAATATCATTCCCTTCACCATAGCTTGAAGCAGAGAGACTACTCCTTTTGGGAAGGAGCAGGAGGCTCAGGAGAACTGCTGGGTGCCTAGAGTATCCTGTCTCCAGACAGAGTGTGAACTTGGGATTCAGGGTTACCTGGGATAACTATACATTGCTCAGTGAGAAGACGACAACAGCTGTTCCCTGGAACCCTACCCATTCAAGCATCATTCTCCTGGACACTTTAACGTCAGATCTTTCCAGACACCTGAAAAGCTTTACGTCTCATACATAAAAACGTCACTTCCTCTCTTACCACCACACTCAGTGTATTTCAAAGCATCTAGTCACTGTTCTGTCTTCACCAATGCCTCAAAAATCCTATGCTAACAAGCACAGACTGCAGCTCCTCTTCAGACTTGCACTTCCTCCACAACCTGATCCTTTTCCAGAGCTCTTGAGCTGGGGAGTAGGCTGTGCAAACAGGAATTTTGTGCATTGAAGAAGTATCTTTGATACCTGTGATTCACCTGAGCCCTCATCATCAAAGAAGAAGCGTACTATGGTTCCATCTGCATGGCCAGACAGGATTCCCTTCCCCGACACACTGCAAAGAAACACAGACAGGATGATGCAATATTGCAGTTAAGACTTGCACCTTTCTTTTCGTATCCCTGCCCAGAGAAGCCAGTCCCAGGGTCATTGCTGATGTTCCTCACCAAAGGAACCTTCACCAAAGACAAGCTGGGTGATGAACTCAAGAGTATCTAGTGCCTCTATCTGTCTGTAAAAACAAAGCTCACAAAAGTATGGAGAGTGGAAAGGCAAGTGGCCAGTTAAGTATCTTCATCATGTAAAATCACAATAACCAACTTCCTGTATTACTAAAACACAGAGAGGCTAAGTAACCTAAGTGGCATAGTGACTATGCACACAATTTCTTCTAGCAAGGTATATCAAACAACCCTTGCATTGGAACCATTTCAGAGGTGAGGCTGGATATTGTCATGCCAGAAATCCCTAAAAGCAACACAAGTTGGAGAAAAAACATCTGGACAAACACTCCAGGCCTAAGTCCATTATTTGTAGAATTAATGTCTTGGGTACTTCTCAACACAAGCAGGGAGAAAGAGACCAAGGAAGAGGAAACGGGCCTAACTTAATGTACCCAGAAGGAACACTTTTTAATGGTGATTCAAGTACAGAATACAAATTCTGTGAACACTGTAACAATCCAGGAATCATACATCTGTCTTCTGTTGATTGCAATCCCAGATTTGTCATCAATACCATAGCAATAATAGCATGAGCTGCGTTTAGAAATAAAATGGGTGAGGGGAACGGGAGGGAAAGCAGGGAGGAGAGGTGGGGGAAGGAGGGGATGGTGAAGAGAGAGAGGGGAAGAGAGAGACAGAGGAAATAGAAACCCTCTGGAACAGAGGCAAAGACAGACAGACTTTGGAGGGATTTCTCAGCAGAAGGAAGTCAGAGTCCTAGACCAGCTTTAGTTTTTTTTAAATTTCTGTAGCACTCAAAAACCAGAACGACACCATTTAGTGAAAATCCCACTGCTAGGACCACAACATATCTTAAATTTTTTAGGTAAAGTAAACTAAAGGAGTTAAAATGAAATCTAATTAAAATAATTTAAAATGGCACTTTATGGTTATTTTTCTAAATATAGCCTTGTCACAGTTTTATCTGGCAGAATATTTTTACTTTTTCTAGTCCTTAAACTTGACTAATGTTAGTAATTAGCCGGATGAAGTTGACATATTTAATCTTCATAAAGTCATGGATTCAAATAAATCAATGTATGTAAGTAATCTCATGGGGACTTGCATCCTGAAATGTGTTTGAGGAACAATGAAACTGCATGGGCCAGTGTCGCATAAGCAGATATCAGATTTTAGGAAAGAATTGCTCCTGGGAAGTGTAGTATTTTATTATCTTGACAAATAACTGACAGCAGAAAGATACTCTGGCAACCTCCCATACTGCCACAAGTTATGCCAGGGCCAATAGCAGGTAGGAGACTGAGCTAAAGCAGTGTAGGCTAAAGCAATGCCATACTCACTTGGAAGTTAGCGAGACCACATAGGAATCTGTCCCATAAATGGTGGAAGACTTGTTATTCTTTGTATTTGCTAAACGAACCTGCAAAAGAAAATCTGATGAATGTCGCTTCTGTCTACAGAACATGGATTTCCCCCAGTGAAATGTCCCCAGAGATTTCCCAGTCCATGACCAGTGCCAGAAATAACAGGAAGCTCATTGCTTTCCAGTAGGTTGGAGAAAAATTGGAAAAGTTGGAGTCACACTTCCACATTTCTAGAAAGGCTCTGGAAAAGGACCAAATGATCCAGTAGAACCTCCAAGGACTAACTGGGAACCAGAACCAGAAAATCCAAGTCAGTGGTGTAATCCCTTTGTTGCTATTCTGTGCCCAGTGCCACACAGTAATGGCTCCTACCCTGCAGCCCAGGTGCTTGCAGGCCCTGGTAGCCCCTGCATAGAAAAGAAAATCAGTCAAATAACAAGTTTCTCTACCTTTCCTTCAGCAAGACCAAAGACAATGATATTCTCTGCTGGCCACGATAAGCAGGTCACGGCACTCTGCCAAAGAGAAGGTAAAAAGAGAGATAAGAGCTCCAACCTACTTAGAAAGCTTCTTGCCCCATTACTACGTAAGACAGCTTATGAACAGTAAGACCAGTCAGACCAAGACAGAGGAGAGATGGGGGCATTTGGACAGACCCAAAGGTAGGATTGAGGCTCTTCATGTTGAAGCTTGAACTAGATAATAGTAAGCTGGGGTGAAGCAACAGGCTCAGAAGGGCTAAAGCAGGGCATCAAAGTTATACCAGGTATGTTCAGTATGGATGCTTTTCTGAGAGGATAGCTCATTGATCAGATGTGTGGTTTTCTACATGCTGTTGTTGAATGTACAAGATCATGGCTATTTTACAAGATTTTTTGCAACAACAATTATAAAACATAAAAATAATTTGACTCTGCTAGCTTCTGTAATAGATACGAGAATATTGTACATTGGATCTTCACCTGATGAATCAGAAATAGTCTTTATTTATATTTTTTCATTTACAGGCAAGATGGTTATGGGATGCTACCAAGCAGGTCAGGTAGAAATAGGTTCATTAAATCCAAACCAAAGGTATTCTCAAAATCTGAGGTGGGAGTCAGGATGAATAAAGCTGAGCATGAAACCCAACTGTAAAAGAGGACCACGAGAGTTAATGAAACTGTTTCACACTTAAACTGAAGAATTTCAGTCAATAAGAAGGCTGGTGCTTAGCACTGTGCCACCAGCACTAGCTTCACTGGCTCATCTGTTCCATTTTAAGCATCTGGGCCTGCTTTAGACATATATACAGCCTAATTTATTCATCTCACCTTCTATCCCCAACTCTTACCATTCACATCAGCAAACACAGCTACAATCAGATACCAAAATGTCCCTTGATACCTAAGCTGCTAATAATTTATATGTCCAACCAATGACCAAGACCCATTTTTATTACACCTGTTTCCCAGACATCCGCATATTTCCCTCACTATCTACCAGAGCCTTATTTTCAGTCTAACACAACCACAAGCAGCCCAGTGCTAGCTTAGAAACAAGCCTCACAAAGTGGTAATGTGCTTGCACATACTCATCCTGACCCTCTAGCAGGATGCTTTGCTTGCATCTAGCAGAATAGTGTCACTGTATTCACAGCATGTATGAGTGCCCAATGGGTTTTGCAAATGGCAGGAGAGGGAAAGGGCTCAATAAATGATCTCTCGTATTGACTGAACATAACAAAAATTTGTAAATATCAATACCTAGTTACAGGAGAAAACTGGACACAGTGGTAAGAAACCACATATACAGCATTAGAAAAAATAAAGGATTTATTATGAAAGAAATGGTAGAAAAGGCATGGGGAAAATGAGAGAATGAAGGAAAAGAGAAATGAACCACTACATTAAAAATACGAAAAACTGTATGCATGCTGTGCACAGCATCTAAGCCTTCTGTGAGGCAATCAGCCTCCCACCAGGCTGTTAGCCAGGTGCTGCAGCAAAGGAGAGCCAGAGGAGCATGAAGCTAGTCCTGCCAGTGGGCAGGCAGCAGGCAATAAACAATGACTGGACTGTCCAGTGAGGCTACAGGTACTCACACCCGGGATAGCCACAATGTACAGGAAAGGGACAAGTGGACACCAAGACCCTCTTGCTCTTTTTTCCTCATGACACTCTATTCCAGTGTCGTGACCACTCAGTGCAGCGGCTCAACCACAGAGAAACAAAGCCTGACCAACAGCTTTCTTCACTTCTTGCCAGAGCAAAAGAACTACATGGGTTCCCCTCCTGCTGCCAGGAGCAAGTCTTCAGAGAGGCTAGAGGGCCCTCCTAAGCTGCCCCAAGAGCAGCCACAGTGGTGGACCATGACCCAGCCCTGAGATGTAGGCTTTCAATCCAAAGGTTGAGGCTGCTCTTCACCTGAGAAGCAGCTTGAGAACACCTGGCACAGAAACTCCAGCAACTCCATTAGGAGCAGCTCCGCCTATGTCTTCTGGGGATTTAGCCCAGGAGGATGGCTTGTCCTAACTGGTACTGGTTCCTTCAGGGGCCTACATAGCAGGGAACTCCTCTAGTGACACAGAGAAAGTGTGGGTCATAGTGTGGTGGCAACTGTATGGAAAGCCCAGGGAAGCTGCTGGACATTTGCTCCTGAAGGTAAAAGAACTAGTTAGTGCACTATTTTCTCATACAGATGGTTTTCTATGCAAGGAATTGATAACACCTTTGCTTTTTCCAGATATATCAACCTCAGGACAATCCTTGCCAGAGACCTACTGAGTAGACTGCTCTCTGACGCAGGCAGAGCTAAAGGAGCAGAACACAAAGAAGGCCAAGGACATAACGTGACTGAAATTACAAACCTGAGGTCTTTGAACATGTGGAAACTGTGCAGTTTGACTGAATTCTGCACACTTTACATTTTGGTTTATATGGAATCTTGGGGCTTATATTTGGCAACCTGTGAAAAATAGTTGGGCTATTTTCCCTTTCAACGCTCTTAAAACATTCTGTCTACTGATGCATAAAGTAGTCCCCAAAGTTTTGTAATTGACATTGATCATTCAGCAATTAATTAACTATGTTGTACCCTGGCATTATGAGGCCTCTGAAGCTTGGTGAGTAATCCATGCCTCAAAATTTAGAGATTATCTTAGGGTCTACGTTTTGAAGATCAAGTACCACTGACAGTTTTGCCAAGTACAGCTGTGAGTATGAGCAGAGAGACATCTAATTGTCCTTATCCTACATATGTTGGAGAAAATGGAGTTAAACAGGAGTCTGTGTCTCACCGTTTGGATGAACTTGTTGCATATCACCTTCTTGTCACCCCTGCAGAAAAAGGTAGACAAAAATGACTATCAGTGAAGCTAGTAATAATGTCCATTCTGGCTACCCTATTGTTTGTATTCAGTCTGTTTTAGTATTGCCAAAAAGAGGCCATTTAAGTTTTGTACACTGTTTGTCTATCACAAATCAACTTTAGGCAGAAAATTAAAAAAAAAACAGCTTATGAGCTTCCAAAATTCTGGTGACCTGCCTTTCTGAGCACCTTTAGCATAACAGACACCGGCAAATGAAGCTGAAGTGAGGCAGGTGTTTGCCACAGTTCCACATCTATGAAACATGGGACAGCAGCATAGGCTTTACAGCTACAGCTCCGCAGAAGTCTATGGGGCTGAATGAGATCCACTCACGGGTACTGAGGGAGCTGGCAGAACTGCTCACCAAGCCACTTTCAATCCCTTGTCAGCAGTCCTGGCTAACTGGGGAGGTCCCACTTGACTGGAGGTTAGCAAATGTGACATCCATCTATAAGAAGGGCTGGAAGGAGGATCCAGAGAACTACAGGCCTGTCAGTCTGACCTCAGTGCCAGGGAAGGTTATGGAGCAGATCATCCTGACTGCCATCACACAGTACGTACAGGACAACCAGCTGATCAGGCCCAGTCAGCATGGGTTTATGAAAGGCAGGTCCTGCTTGACTAACCTGATCTCCTCCTATGACAAGGTGACTTGCTTAGTGGATGAGGGAAAGGCTGTGGATTTTGACTACCTAGACTTCAGTAAAGACTTTGACACTGTTTCCCACAGCATGCTCCTGAAGAAACGGGCTGCTCATGGCTTGGACGGGCATATGCTTTGCTGGGTAGAAAACTGGCTGGATGGCTCAACCTAAAGAGTTGTGGTGAATGGAGTTCAATCCAGTTGGCGGCCAGTCACAAGTGGTGTTCCCCAGGGCTCAGTACTGGGGCCAGTTCTATTCAATATCTTCATGAACGATGTGGACAAGGGGATTGAGTACACCCTGAGTAGACGACACCAGGTTGGGTTGAAGTGTTGATCTGCTTGAGGGTAGGATGGCTCTGCAGAGGGATCTGGACAGGCTGGATTGATAGGCCAAAGCCAACTGTATGAGATTCAACAAGGTCCTGCACTTGGGTCACAACAACCCCATGCAATGCTACAGTCTTGGGGAGGAGTGGCTGGAAAGCTGCCAGGCAGAAAAGGACCCGTGGGGGTGCTGGTCGACAGCCAGCTGAATAAAAGCCGGCACTGTGCCCAGGTGGCCAAGAAGGCCAGTTGCATCCTGACTTGTATCAGCAATAGCGTGGCCAGCAGGAGTAGGGCAGTGAACGTTCCCCTGTACTCAGCACTGGTGAGGCTGCATCTCAAATACTGTGTTCAGTTTTGGGCCCCTCACTACAAGAGAGACACTGAGGTGATGGAGCATGTCCAAAGAACGGCAATGAAGCTGGTGAAGGGTCTAGAGAACAAGTCCTGTGAGGAGCAGCTGAGGGAACTGGGGTTGTTTAGTCTGGAGAAAAGGAGGATGAGTGGAGACCTTATTGCTCTCTACAACTACCTGAAAGGAGGTTGTAGTGAGGTGGGTGTTGGTCTCTTCTCCCAAGTAACAAGCGATAGGACAAGAGGAAATGGCCTTGAGTTGTGCCAGGGGAGGTTTAGATTGGATATTAGGAAAAATTTCTTTACCAAAAGGGCTGTCAAGCACTAGAACAGGCTGCCCAGGGAGGCGGTAGAGGTATTTAAAAGATATGTAGATGTGGTGCTTAGGGAGATGGTTTAGTGGTGGACTTGGCAGTGCTAGGTTAATGGTTGGATTCAATGATCTTAAAGATCTTTTCCAATCTAAATTATCCTATGATTCTATGATTGTAAGCTGAGCTGGCACATGCTCACACAGGGCTCCACAAGGGCTGTTTTTAAGGAAATCCTATCTGCTCCACTGCTCACCATAGAAACATCTGAGTGACTCACTGCAGATTAGATTATGCGCAGCGTGTACCAGGCTGAGGACCAGGCCAGGACACTGACGCGGGTAGCATCAATGCCCAGCAAGCACACCGGGTAGCATCAACTGGGAAAGCACACCTCCTCATGGGTGCGGCACTGGACAGTTCACCACCAGACTTACCACTCCTCTCCAATTCTGTAGACATAGACAATGTTGTCCGTTTGGCCGATGGCAATTTTGGTGGAGTCTGGGGAGAAGGCCATCCCTTTGACCACGTAGCTTCTCCTGCCATACTGTGGAGAGGATGGCAGCGTGAACCACAGGGGAAGGTTGGCCTGCCCCAAGTGCACTTGCGCGGCTCGCAGACAACTGTGCCCCTCCGCAGCAGGCCCCGGCAGCAGCAGGCCGGGCCCTGGCCCCTTACCTTGGCGTCGGCGGGCTTGGTGGAGAACTTGTCACGCCGCTCACCCTGCTCATCATACAGCAGCACCACCCGGTCCGCGGTGCACACGGCGAACCGGGCGCTGCTGGCCGACCAGGCCATGCAGGTCACCCGCGCGGTCCCGTCCTGCGGGGCACACACAGCCTCAGCACCGCCGCCCCCCCGGTCCGGCCTGCTGCCCCCTCCCGGCCCGGCCCGACCCGACCCGACCCGACCTGCGGGGCCAGCAGCGTCCGCACGNCGGGCCGGGCTCGGGCTCACCTGTGGCGCGGGCCGGGCGGGGTATCGCTCCGAGCCTGCCCCTTTGCCGGTGCGCCGCGGGTGAGGCAGGGAGCCCTCATCTCAGTCTTGCCGGGCCCGAGACGCGGCCGCTGCCTGCTGTATGGAGCGGTGTGGGGCACGGCTGTGGCCGTGCCGTGGGGCCGCGGGCCGAGGCGGGCTGGCGGCGCTGTGGGGAGCGGTGTGAAGTCAGGGGGACGGGCTGTGGCTGCGGGCTGAGATGCACTGGTGGTGCTGTGGGGAGCAGCTGGGGGCCCGTCGTCCAGGGGCCGGGCTGTGGCTGTGCGGGGGGGCCGCGGGCTGAGGCAGGCTGGCAGCACTGTGGGGCAGCGGGGGGCGGCTGTGGAGCAGGCTGTGGCAGCACCTGTGGGCAGGCTATGGGGCTGCAGGCTGAGGTGAGCAGCAGCGCTGTGGGCTGCTTGCCTGGCCCTCCCTGCCACGCTCCCCTGGCTGCCAGCCTCTTGCCCCACTTTTGAATTGAGGCCGCCTGTGCCAGTGAGCTGAAAGGCCTTGGGCGGCTGTGACGGGCAGTGCCGGTGGTGCCAGGTGCTGGAACATGCTGTACCCCATCTGTGGACACCCTCCCTAGCCTGTGCAGGCCTTGGTCTCCTGGAACCACTGCGCCTGGTTCTCCGCAGACGTGGACGTGCATGTAGTGAGTGTGGCAGGCCTGCATGTCACTCACAGCAGGCTGACTGTCATGCTGTCTGTGGCACAGCCAGATCCAAGACTGACCCCACATACCAGCAGGAGGGCTGTGCCTGGGCTTTCTCAGTCATAGCTGCCCAAAAGCTTTATTGGAGCAGCAGAGCTCACTCTGGCAGCCCTGGCACGTGTGTGCTGTTCTAAGTTCAGAGTGAGACAGTGCTCTTCTACCCTGGGGAGAGATCCCTGATGCCTGCATGGTACCAAGTGGGTTCCCTGGTAGTTGTAATTTGTGCAGGAGTATGCTGTGCAAATAAGGCCTCACGATTTCCCTGTGGGTTCAGGTTATTCCAGGTATGAGTCAGAGCCTTCTGCAAGCGTGCCAGTAATGTTCAGGGAGCTAATCCCAGGAAAGAGATGAAAAATAACCTTGAAAAGTGTTAGCTTAGTGCCAACAGTAGATACCTAGGCAATTCCTAGGGAAGCGTACAAACCTGGTGTTTGTAGCTGAGCATGTAACTTCTGTGTCCTTGTTCCTTCCCTCCTCTGTGGGATGAATCCCCAAGAAGAAGAGAGAGAGACTGTAACTCCCTGTGTCTTAGCCCTTCAGCATATCTGCTCTCTCATCATCCTTGTGCCCTTTGGGATTTGAGGAAAGTAAATGTGTGCTAGTATCTGCTTCGGCTCTCCTTGAAAATTATCACTGGGAAGTGCTTGGCACAAGAGAAGTGTTCATTTGTGTGTGGCACACTAGTCTGATAACTAAAGCTTTTGCCTTCCATGAGACTGAACTTTCTGTTGAAGCCAATGGATTTGTCTTGTGGGAGCGGAGGTCAAATTAATGCTTCTATGGTGCTTGCTTTGTGTGTTCTATGCTAACAGTAGTGGTGTTGGGACTGACTGTAGAGCCAGGGCTCCTTCTACCAGCACATCCGCCATGTGGCAGAACATGCTGGTGAAATGGACTGGTTTCCGAAGGAAGCTGGAGATGCTTAGGACTGTCCTTAGGGAATCTTCTCTGCCCATTTTTTTTTTTTTTCCTTGACTGCAGCAGTGGAGTTTGAAAAGGGAGGACACAGGAAACAGAAACCAGTGGCCTTTTAATTTTGTGACCGGCAAAGTAATGCACATGGGAGCTCTCATAGAATCATTTAGGTTGGAAAGACCTTTAAGATCATCAAGTCCAAGCAATGATCCTCCTCCCTCTGTGCATTGGAGTTCATCCATAAAATGTGTTTTCCTGGAAGCTAGTTTGCATCATTGAAATACCAGTCTGAGCTCTTCCTTAACACAGAATCTTTGTGGTGTAGTTGCTTCCAAGTCACCTCAGCTTGGACCACGAGTGCTGGACAAGCTACCCCTTCCCTGGCAGCCTGCTGCTGCAAATGATAGCTACTGGAGAGTTTGGCTTTGGTTACACTGGGACAGCTTGGGGATTTTGATCTGACCCAGTGTGGCAGTAAGTGCTGTTATTCCTGAGGAGTGCCAGCAGCTTAAGTGGGTGAGATGAATGCAGTACAGGGCACATCTTGCTTGTAGTGAAATAGATGAGACCTGGAAATGCAAGGTTTTTGCAGATAGCGCTGAACACTGCAGCATCTGAGGTCCTATGCAGATATGCAGGAGCTTACTATCTGTGCTGACAGAGCCTGTGCCTCCGGGGATGGAGGACTGAAAGCTTTGAGGGTGATCTGTCCCCTCGTTCTGTTCCTCCAAGAAGGTCACAGAGGCAGGAGAGTGCTCTGCTGAGTGGAGGTAGCAGCACTGCTTCTGGGAGCAGTGAAGCTGCAACAAGGTGGGGTGGCTCTGCTGGAACTAACATGGGGCCACTGGCATGTGGCTTATGCTGCTAAGGGATTTTGTCTTTGCAGAACTTCCTGAGAGTTGGGCTGATATGCAGGAGCCACTGCTTGAGGGGATGTGCTTCACACTCAAGTATCTAGGCATGACGCTGGTAGAAAAACCCAAAGGAGAAGACATGGCTGCTGCTGCTATCCGCCGGATCGTTGCCACGGTGAGAGCTGCCCCAGGGGCACTGCTGTGCCAGGGTGGAGAAGAGACAATTCAGAGCCCAGCCCCTGGACTCTGGGAAGTGTTCACGTCCCAGCCTTGAGCCCCAGCTAGGGACTGTGCTGTTCCCAAGAGGAGGGTGGTGTGCAAGAGGCTGGCTGGTCTCTGCCCATGTGCTGTCTTTCTTCAGGACAGCTGTTGCTGCCTGCTCCCATACCAGGAACACGGCTAGTAGCAGAGCTGTGCCTGTCACAGCATGAAGAGGAGGGTGAAGTACTGGGGTCTGTTATTTCCTGTATGCATGGCAGTAGTGTGAATGGATTCCAGGGGTGTTCTATGCAGGGCATGCTTATCTCCAGGCTCTGCTTTCCCATCCCTATAGCAGGAGCCTTTGCAGCAAGGGTCCAAGTTGGTGGCACTCTGTACAGGGTCTGGGGGACTCCTGCCAGCAAGGGGGGGCTGAAGACCCTTGCCAGATTTGCAGAGGTGTCTGGTGTCTCCCCACTGCCAGGCACGGGTGGGAGCTCGCAAGTTCCAGAAGGTGATTCTGACAGTGTCTCCGAGGGGCATCTCACTGCAGGATGCAGACACAAAGGAGATGGTTGAGAACATCTCCATCTACAGGTGGGCATGGCGTGTGGAGGGCCGGGGTGTTCCCCAGCAGCCAGCTGGAGACTGATGGGATCTTGAGCAGCCAGGGAGGGCTGGGCCTTCTGTCAGTGGTACCTTCAAGCTTAGGTCTTCCTTTGGTTTCCCGAGGCCTGTGCCTTCTCCCTGCTGTGCCCCACAGCACTGCCTGGGACTGAATGCAGGCAGGGTCCTGGGTGGCCTTGAGTTCTGAGTGTCAGTCCATCTGTCTTTTCCCTGGGCCCTGCTTGTCTCTTCTGGCATTCAAGCAGGATGTTGAGGCTGATGGTTGGGAAGCCCCCACAGCTAGGGCAGAACTGCATGTCTGGTTCTCTCCACTGACACAGAACTGCCCTTCTGGCTCCAATGGGATGAGGGTGCCATGGACTGCAGCTTACTCAGGCTGGCTAAAGGCAGTTGCTGTGAGAGCTGATGGGGGGGCTTTTTTACTGCTGCCAGCTGTGCTTCAGCTGGGTTGGGTGTCTGTGGGTGCTGGGTGTGAGGGGAGCACAGGTGTGAGGGTACAGCCTGGTGGCTAGATGGGAAGCAGGGACAGGACATCTCCTTGGTACAAAATTTGGGTCTCTGCACCAGAGCTGATGTGCCAGGGCAGACTGTCCTACTGCTTGGCCTCCAATCGTGTCCTTGGAGTCAATCACTCACCCTTCTGTGCTCCTTTTTTCTCAGTGCTTGAGTTCATACATTGGGGTTGAACTGGGCATCAGAGGACTGAGGAGCACACTGGGGCAATTCAGGATGGAATGCCTGTGGATGCAGTGTTCTCTTACTAGCTGTAGGTGCCAGGCAGCCTCTGGCCTTTGCTGAGAGGTTGGGCTGCCTGATCATCTGGGGCAGATGAAAGCCCCAGACTGTCAGAACTACTTGTTGATGTGCTGGCAGCACAGCAGAAGACCTGTGCTGGAGTCCCTTATTGCCCTGAGCAGCTCCTCTCTGCCTGCAGGATCTCCTACTGCACAACAGACAAGCTGCAGAACAAAGTCTTCGCTTATGTTGCCCAAAGCCAGGAGAGCGGGGCACTGGAGTGCCATGCCTTCCTCTCACCCAAGAAGAAGATTGTAAGCACTTCCCTTCTGCTCTTGGCTCTGTGAGGTAAGGGTGGGAGCAAGGGCATTCCTTCTCCCCCTTCAGAGAGAGAAGGCCCTTACCTCTGTGCATCTCAGCTGGAAATAGAGCCAGGGAGCACATGTGTGCTCACACGCTGCAGAGGTGGGTAGTGGGTGAAAGGAGGCTCTTCTGTCCCAGCTCTTCTTGGATCTCCTCTTGGGGATGGCTGGCCCACGTGAGTAGACAGACACAGCATTGAGCTCTGGCCTTCTGTGTGCATGCTCTGCAGGGAGAGGCAGCGAGGGAGGCCTGGGGGCTCTCGGATCTCATAGCAGTGGGGTTGTCTTGGCTTGAGGGCCCAGATGGAAGCAGACATTCCCGATCTTTCTCGTACACAGGCCCAGGCTGTGACTCTGACCGTGGCCCAGGCCTTCCAGATGGCACTGGATCTCTGGGAAGCAGCACATGCAGGTAGGAGGAATTTCTCAAACATGTCCCTCAGCCTAGCCCTGGGATTGGGGTCTCCAGTGTGGGACCCTGTTTTGGGCTGTGTGGAGGAGAGATGGCTCGCTACCTCACTGGTGAAACACACGAAGCAGGGAGTGTGTTGTTCCTGCTGTTGTGTTCTCTGCCATTGCCCCACATGGGGAGCCTGCCCTATCTCTGGCTGGGGTGGTGGTGTCCCTGCTATCCATGTTGAACTCTTCTGCATTGCTGAGCTGTAGCACAGCTCAGGGCCCTGTGGTACCTGCCCTGAGCAATGATTCCCTCACCCTTGTTTGTACCCTTCCCCAAGCACAGCAGGGGTATCTGTCCCTTGCCCACTGTCCTGCCTGTACATCCCCTGCTGGGCCTTCTCTAGGTTGCAGGCACTAACTCTGCTGCTTTTGCCCTGTCCCAGGCTCTAGGCAGGAACAGCCCCTTCACCCTTCATGTGTCTTGGAGAGCAGTGAGCCCAGCAGACCAAGTGAGCCAGCCCCCCCTGGGAGCCCTCCCTTCAGACACCAGTTTGGGGTACAGTATGTGCAAGTCTGGCCCATGCCCAGGTCTGTCCCACATTAGAGCAGGAAAAGAGTAACCCTTACACAGCTTCTTCCTCCTGGCCTTCCAGGACCCTGTCAGTATCTGCTCAGCCTCCCTCGCACATGGTGGCCTGACATGAAGAGGGGCACTCTGTGCTCTGTGTGGGTCACAAGACAGGCATGGTTCCTCAGGTGGTCTTTCCTCCGGGAGCTCTCCTATCAGGCCCTGCTCTGCTGGCACTGTCAAACAGGGAGCCGGGTCCTGCTCTGCACAGTTGGTGCCATGGCTAGGGGTGAGACATTGTCTCTGAAGGAGAGGAGCTTTTGGTCATCCTCTTGTCAGCCTGAGCTAAGGCTCAGCCCTGCCCATCTGCACTACACCTACTGCATGTCCAGAGCCAATCAGAGCATTGCCGGTCTCACTGTGTCCCTGCCTAGGAGTCTCTGGATACTTGATACTTGGCCTCATGCTTCCAGTGCTGGTGCAGCCTGGCAGTGCTTGGGGTCATTCTTGCTTACAGCCTGCTCCCAGATGGTCCTCTGCCTGGGCCTCCAGCTGCAAGATGTACTTACCCCACTCCTGTCTCTGGGCAAATGTGTGCTGTGTGTAACAGCTGTCTCAGCTTGGCAGCTTGTTTCCCACTCACAGCCTGTGTTTGGTGCTCTGCTGGTGCTCTGCTGGCTGGAGGGGATGTGAGAAGAGCTGTGGTCTATCTCTCCCCTTGTGTGGCTGTGTGCCTGATCCCTGAGAATTTCAGCAGCCCAGCACTGCAGGTGCCATCTTTCACCCTACTGCCTGTAGGCACCCTTTGGCTGTGCTATGCCTGGTGGGTGACTATGTCTTGTGAAGGGGCCAGGGACTGCCCTGCAGCTCCAGAACAGGCTCTGGGCAGCCCAGCCATGCTCCTGGTAGAGACCTGCCCAGGCAGGGAAGTGTCATGGTGTTTTTTTTGTTTTGTTTCGGTTTGGTTTTTTTGCCAGGAGGAGGAAGAGGAGGAAGAAGATGATATTGTTGGTGAAACCTTATCTGGGTAGGTGGTGAGCTGCTGTCTGTGTTCAGGGATCTCTTTGGTGAACCCTGTCTTGTTTCCTTCTCTGTGCCCCATGCAAGAGGAGCTGATGGGGACATGGGCATGGTGGGAGAATGGAGGAGACCATGGGAACAAGGGGGAGCTTCCTGCTGCTTTCTCTGCCTCTGTCAGCTGAGAGGTCAAGTGAACAGGTTGCTGAGCTGCAGAGAGGCAGATCTTGCAGTTCAGCTTTTGCAGTGGTGCTGTTGGGGACAGATGCTGACACTTACAATGTGCCCAGAGATGTTACTAGTTCTGTTTCTGCCACTCTTTGCTGAGGCCAGCCTATCCAGATATGCTTGGAATCATAGAATCGTTTAGGTTGGGAAAGACCTTTAAGATCAATGAGTCCAACCATTAACCTAGCACTGCCAAGTCCACCACTAAACCATCTCCCTAAGCACCACATCTATGGGTCTTTTAAATACCTCTAGGGATGGTGACTCCACCACCTCCCTGGGCAGCCTATTCCAATGCTCGACAACCCCCTTTGGTAAAGAAATTTTTCCTAATATCCAATCTAAACCTCCCCTGGCACAACTCGAGGCCATTTCCTCTTGTCCTATCGCTTGTTACTTGGGAGAAGAGACCAACACCCACCTCACTACAACCTCCTTTCAGGTAGTTGTAGAGAGCGATAAGGTCTCCACTGATCCTCCTTTTCTCCAGACTAAACAACCCCAGTTCCCTCAGCTGCCTCTCATAGGACTTGCTCTCTAGACCCTTCACCAGCTTCGTTGCCCTTCTTTGGACATGCTCCATCACCTCAGTGTCTCTCTTGTAGTGAGGGGCTTCTCAGGAGGGACTCAGAGTTGTCCCTCTCCTCCCACTAATTTCCCTGGGGCTTGGGTGAGGATGGAGGCCTGGTCATGCTGACTTCTGCATGGAGCTGAGCTTGCTTGTGTTTGTCCTGTGCTTGGGAGGAGCGATGGTACCGGTCCAGCAGTGGAGGATTAACCCATAGGTCTTTGCAGAAGTGCCTGTGGTGGTGGGTGCAAGAGGCCTATTCCATTGTGGCTGTTCTCCATGTGCCTAGCAGCTGGCACCTGGCTGGGGCCTGTCTGCACTACAGGGCTGAGCCTGGTCTGAGTTGGTGTCAGCCAGGAATCAGTGCATGCACAGACTAGAGCTATGTATGTGGCCCCGTGAAGTGGCAGCCCTTTGTGCGTGTGGGCTCCTGATGGGAAGGAGATGTGACTTTGCAGTCTCAGGACAGGCTGGCCTGGGGTTTGATAGCAAGTGGGCTAGGGCTTTCTGCACTCTGAGTGCCTGGTACTGCTGCACCATGCCTGCATTGTCAGGGTCATGAGCATGCTGTATCTCTCAGCACACCTCGCTTGGGGTATGATGGGTACTCTGTTCTCTTCCAAAACAGCATGGAAGATCTGGGGAGGGGAGCCCACAGCCCAGCAGGTAAGTTCTTTCCTTCAATGCTGCTTTGTTGCATCCCCTAGCATGTTCTCTGTAGGGAGAGGGGGCTGATGGCTCACCTGGGAAGGTCTGCTTCCCTTCCCAGGCTGTGCTGTGTTCCCAACCCCACGCCTCATGGACTAAGTCTTCCTCCCTCTTGGTTTTCAGAGTCAGCACCTCTTGTACCCAGAGTGAGCTCTCCTACTGCACAGCTACTGTGCTACCGCTTAGGGCAGCCCCCAGACAGCTGGAAGGGGCTGGGAGGGGTTGGAGACCTCCCTACTGCTGGCTCGAAGACTCCCCTGGGCTAAGCCAAATCTCTGCAGCAACGGACCAGCCACTCAGGATTCACCCTGTGCCTGCCCCCAGGCCAGACAGTGCCTGCCTCTGCCCCCTGCACTGCCCACCAGGCATGGGGTCTGCTGGCACCGCTGCCATGCAGTGCACAGACTGCGACACCCGCTCCTTGTCCTGCTCTCTGCCTGCATGAACTGCCACAAACTGCAGCTGCTCCCTGCTTGGGTTAGCGGACCCGTGCTTCTTTTTCTGCCTATTCCCAGTGTATGCAGAGCCACCCCACGTGCTCTGAGCCTGCAGGATGCAGCCAGTGCACCTGGGACTGCACTGTGTCTGACCTGCCTTGCTTGTTTCTCCTACCTTGCTCCTTGTGGTGGCAAGTGTGCACCAGCTGAGGCTAAGCAGCCCCCTGGTGATGGTGAAGGACTTGCTCAGCATGCGAGATCCTCAGGGAGCAATAGCTCTTGGCCTGGAGGAGTGAGTGAGTCCTTGCCCCTGTTGTTCAGCCCCACACCCTCTCACGAGTGAAATGAGCTGGTTTTTAAAGGAAAGCTCTGCCTTTATAGGGAAATAAACTGAGGTTTTTTTACTGTTGTCATTTGGGTTTGAGTGCTGTGGATGGGGTGCCATGCACAAGCGTGCAAGGTACTGTGTCTCTGCTGTGCTGCCTGCAGTGAGGCTTCCTCGCCTGTGGTGAGGGCCTGGGCTGTGCCCTGAGCTCTTGGAGCCTGCAGCTGCCCTGGAGTCCCATGTCTTCCTCAGCTGCTGGCACTGAGGGAGCTGTTCCCCCTGTGCTGAGGTCTACTGGGGCCCAGAGAGGCCCTTGTTATCTGGGGCAGCTGGTCCAGGCTGTGCTGGACTGGTGTGTCTTGAGCACCTGTGAATGTCATCGGTGCTGACAGCTGAGCATGCTGAGGCCAGGGAGGACAGAAGTGCCCTGTGTTCCAGCAGGTCTCAACCTCTCCCACTATGTGCCTGCTCTGCTCTGGGGTGCCTTTGCCCTGCTGCACACCTGGCTATGTTCTGGAGACATGGGCAAGCCATGCACTTGGTTTCCTTCTGCAGAGAGAGCAGGGGGGCTGCAGCCAGCAGGATGTCTAGTTTCTCCAGTAAGTGACAGTTTGCAGCTGCTTTCTGGCAGAGGACCTGGCTGCTGCATTCCTGTCACATCGCAGCACATTTCCCCTTCTAAGGCTGGTGACACTGACAGCCCCTGCTGAACAGTACTCACTGCGTGCAGACTGGGGCAGCAGAGCTGGCCTCCCAGCTAGTGCCACAGGCAGCTGCTGTGGGGAAGGCTTGCACTCTGGGGAGGCTTGGGTCCCTGCAGGCCAGCCAAGAGCTGCACACTTCTCACTTGTGGTTTTGCATGTTGAGTCCTGGTCTTGTGCCTTTCCTCCCACAGCCGAGAGCACAGATCAACCTGTAGATGTTATTGGGTTGTTAGGGTGAACAGATCATTGTCAGGTCCTCAGCTTCCAGCACTGAGGGATGGCTGACCTCTTGGTGGTGTGGGTTTAACAGCCCTTGATGTGGCTTCCTGCCCTGCACTGAACCAGGATGCTTGGCATCCATGCTGTCCTGCAGCTGAGTACTGTAGGTAGTGCTGAGGGGTGGACAGTGCTGCTGCTAATGCCAGCACATGCTGATTGCTTTACTCACCCTTTGCTCTTGTCCTGTGAATAACTGTTCACCATCTCTTGCCACCGGGGAGGGCAATGGACTCTACCTCGCTGCCTGGTAGCTGTCACATCTCCAGACAGAAATGTTCCAAGCAGTTGACATCCTCTCTCCCTGGGACTCATGGTTGCTGTAGTGTGCTCTTTGCTGTGACTATGCTGACTGCTGCAGCCCTGTATGGCTTCTTGCAGGACTTTGTGGGTGCCAGTTCTGCCATTATTCCTGGCTTTAACCAGCTGCTGCTGCAGTAAGTGAACAGCTTCCCTGACCTCCATCTCAGCCTTCTGTGTGTGAAAGCCTTTGCCAAGTCTGTTGTGTTTCAGTGATGTACAAGCTAGCAATGGGTTCAACATCACCCACACATGTGCTAACACTGTCCAACATCTCTTAAACTGGTGTGCCAGAATTGCTCTGTATGAGCCACACAACTCTTTCCTTGTGCCGCTGTGGTGCTAGTGCTGCAAGGCAAGTGGGAGCACGTCTCTGTATGCTGTCTGTATGCTCTGCCCTGGCACGGTGTTGGGCATTTGCACTGTGCTAGTGCTGCCAGACTCATTCACGGGGTGTGTGCTTCTATGTGCCTCAGAAAATACCTTTGTCCACCATTGCTACTGTCTTTCCCGTGCAGCACTCATCTCTGCAGATCCCTGCCTTCCTACATTGCCATGGTCTGACACAGGAGTGGCTTGGGTTTTTTGGGTTTTTTTTTTGGGGGGTGGGGGGAAATCTCTTTTTTGCCTCAACACCACACCCTATTTTACATTTAATGTGACAGACTTTTATTTGGCCACAATCACTGCATTTTTACACACCTTTTTTTCTTGGTGCTTCCCCCAGTTCCTTGACTCTCCTGCGTAGTCATGCTCCTTTGTTTCTTTGTGTGTGCTTTTGGTCTGGTTAAAGAATTCATGATAGTAGGCATGTGTCTGCTCTGACCCTCCATGACAGCACCTCTAAACATCTGCGAGGGCACCAGAGCTTTTAAAAAAACCTCTTGTATTTCCCCAACAGCCCTAATTTTTTTAATGTACCTCCCTAAAAACCAAAAGTTAGCTGACAAGGTCATTTGTCTCTCTGAACTGATGGCCATGCTCCCTGCAGCCCAAGTTACAGCACAGCAGCACTTGCCCTCCACCACCATGGTGGGTTTGCTCCTCAGGTACTCCTCCCCTGACCAAGGAGCAGCGCAGCCCCCTCCAGCCAGCAGCCTGCTGGGATCTGGCCTCATTCTTCTTCCTGGCCTTGCTGCCAGCATGTCTGCTCACTGCAGCCTGTTTTGTTTGTGCAGAGAAAGCAGCTGTGATGCCATCCTCAGTGGGACAGTTTGTAACAGCAACTTGTCCAGCAGCATAACATGGCCCAATGTGCAGCACTGGCACTCCCTCGAGGGCCAGAGAGGTGTGCAAGATGACCTTAGGGGACCTGCAGCTCTTGCACAGCATGCAAGAATGGGTCTCCTTCTAAGGACCATACACACATGTTCAAGAAGTGCTGGTACATGTATGCACATGCGTGTACAGATGCGCGCATGCACACACGCGCGCGCACACACACACAGACCTGCAACTCTGTAGGGACCATTTGAGCCAGGATGCTTTTATTGAAAAGACTCTGCCACAGGGAGTTACTTATCCTGTCCCTTCCCCACCTAGTCCTGCAGCAAGAGCTGATGACCAGCACCTGGAAGGAAGAGTCCTGAAAGTGCTTTACTGGGACATTTATTCCTGGAAGACACTGGATCCTGTGATGCTTGAGTCCAGGGTTGCAAAGCCAGCACCCCAGCTCAGTGGACAGGCTGCAGAGCAGACCACGGAGGGAGAGCAGCAGCCAGGGCACCAGCTGCCATCTCTGCAGCAGAGAGCCTCTTCATATCACCCTGTTCCCTCTTGCTGCTGGCAAGAGGGCACGCCTGGGCTCTGCCTCAGCCACAGAGCAGTGCAGTTACCCAGTGAGAGATTTCTGCCTGCAGGCTCTGGGGAGCAAAGAAGTGCAGTCCAAACATCGCTTCTTCACCAGCCCCAGGGTGGATGATGGCTCATGTTGTCCTCGCACGAGCAGGCAGACTGGACAGATAACAGCAAGCCAGCAGTCCACCAGCTCAGGGCATTCAGGGCCAGCCCTTTCCAACAGGTGTGTGTCACATCAGCCAACCTGGTGCAGGCCATGGGACCAGCTCGAGAAGTGGAAGCATCAGCAGTGACCATACTACCACAGGACAGAAGGAGTCAGGAGTGGGCTGTGATACTGTTGAAGCTAGGGTTGACCCCAGAGCAGTGATGAGCTCTGCAGTGCGCATCCTGCTGAGCCCTCTGAGACCTTGCAGGGCCTCACCATAGTATCTCCTCCAGGCAGCACAGGCACCGCAGTGCTCACAGGGTGCTCAGCAGCTCCCCCACAAACAGCTTGGATGCATCAGGACTGAGCCCTACTAGGGAAACAGCAAAGCCACAGCCATGCCCTGGAACTGCCTACTCCCATAGCTCTGTGGGGCTCACACCACTCCACAGAATGGCTCCTACCAGCACTCCCTGCCCTGACTGCACACTCTGCAGGCAGGCCAGGCACTGTGGCAGCACTAGCTCCATGTGCTCCTTTGTGTCATTGTCCCCTGCAGCAGGGAGAGACCTTGAAGCCCCTTCACAGCAATGATGGGGTGCAATGGAGCCCTGTTCTCCAGCAGGGGTCCACTCTTCAGCTGTGCTAGCTGGGCCCAGGCCACAGACAAACTCTCCTGGCACCTGTCCACAACTTCCCTGGTGGTGCTGGGGCGAATGCCTGCACTGCCCCATCCGCTCAGTGTCTGGGTCAAAAGGGGAGCAGCTCCCACCCTCCCCTCAAGGCAGCGCACCAGCCCCTCTGCTCCCCTAGGCTTGCCTCCCTGGGCTGGTGCTGTGGCTCCCCACCCTTTCTCAGCTCCACACTCCACAGTGGCAGGGGAGCGAGGCCAGGCATGCAGGATGGGCAGGGCCGCGCACTGCATGCACGGCTGGGAGCCAGCTCCATGCACATCCCTGG
Source organism: Scopus umbretta (assembly GCA_013400535.1). Taxonomy (NCBI): domain Eukaryota; kingdom Metazoa; phylum Chordata; class Aves; order Pelecaniformes; family Scopidae; genus Scopus; species Scopus umbretta. Next base: position 2,179 of record VZTL01035208.1, on the reverse strand, counting down.
ACAGGCGCCCTTGGGAAAGCGTAAGTTCTGATACATGGATCTTCGCATGCAGAGTTCCAGGCTGGGCGCCTGGTGCTGCTTCTTCTTCCAAGGCCTGCTTTGGCTCTGGCAGGACGCCCAGGACCCCAGACGCAGCGCTGGTGCTGCACTTACACCTCGATTATATTGACTGAGGGAGACTTCTTCTATGAGAGAAAAATCTGCTTTAAAGCCCTGCTTTGCTAAGCCCCTGGGATGCAGACCCCACAGCAGAGCCCCTGACCTCCCACAGCAGGCACTAAGACCAGCACACCTCCTCTGCAAAAAGGTTGCCAGCTGCAGCTGAGCCCTCTGCCCTGAGCTAAGGTGTGGGTGAGCTGCAACAGACACCTGGCTTCAGCATCTCCCTCAGGTGACCAAGGGAGCTAACCCTGAAACCACGGCTTTTTACACTGATGTGCTCTGCTGGCAGAAAGGTTCAGGTAGTTCAGCTGCATCACCTGGTGCCTCCCTCCATGTAAGTCACTTCAACCACACATTTGTCTCCCCAGGAAGCCTTTCTGCCCACTGCTGTGCCCCAGTACTCCTGGATGAACCAGCCCCCCCCTGCCCCACACCCTTCAGTCTCCAGAGCCTTCAGATATCTGGTGACTTCTGTCTGGTCCCTAGTGGTAGCCATCCTACACCTGATGCCACTGGACAGGAGGCAGGTGCAGGGTCAGAGCAGAAAAGGTAAGTAAGTGAGAGGGTAGAAGGCCATCTGCCATGGGGCAGAGAATCCACAAAGCATGGGATGACTGGCATGGAGGGACAGGTGAGGCCTGCTGAGTGCCAGGCATGTCTCACTGCCATGCCCCACATGACAGCTCTGGTGTGTGCCAAGGGAACTAAAGTCTGCAGGTGGTGAGGTAGATTTTCTCAAAAACTGTTGCAAGCACAAGCAGGCACTTTCCTTTACGCTAAAAGGAATGTGCTCACTGAAGAGCACAGCAGATATGTGAATTCAGAGAAGGTGCTGGGAAGGGAAGGGGTCTGGTTGCTGCACATGTGTTTTGTAGCTGAGCCCTTTCACACTGAAACAGGGTGCAGAAGGCAAGTGTCCTCATGACCACTTTACAACAGGGCTCAGATCAAGAGCTGCACCATTGTCTGCTACTTTACAGCAGCTTGGCCCTGAAGCCAGGAGGGGAAGCAAATGCAGAGCTTTTTCTTTCCTATACCCTATTCCCAGCTTTGTAATAAACTTGCAGTGTTGTTACCTGCAAGGATGTCAACAGTACAGTGACACAAGAAGACAAACTGAGGTGCATCAGCTCTATACAGGTGCACTTCACAAGCAATAGAAACACGCCTTTGCACCTGCTTTTGCAGTCCTATATGAGCAGGGTCAGTTTGGAGTAGGGATCCAAGAGGAGGGATCTTTTTGGCAAGGAGTAATCAGGAAGCTGGAAAATCTAGAAGAGGAGAAGTGGGGCCCTGAAGTCTAAACAGGAAGTTTCTGCTCCTGACATCTGCTGGAAACCAAGATATGGAAGCAGAGGGGCAGTTAGGTAACACAGTGAGTAGTTCCCACCATTGACAGATAAGGCAGATGAGACACAAGCGAAAATCTAATGCAAGGTCCTGTTAGAGCACGTGCATCAGGGTTATAAATCACTGGTTTTGTCAGGTAACAAAGGGAGGTGTCAGGTGCTGAGGGAACAGTCAGATGAAAGTAAAGCTCCCTCCCCGTCCATAGCCTGGCACAGTACCTCCATTAGGGTGGGGAAGGGGCTCTGGGGTCCTTCCCATGAATGACTTGTGTGGTGATGGCCTGGAGCAGGCCCCAGTGAAGGCAGAACGCAAGCAGCGACAGACCAGTGCAGGAACCATAACAACAGCTGCCCAGCTTGTCTGCCTCCTACCTGAACAGAAGAGGTGCAGCTTTGGAGGGGCACAGTGAAGGGGCTGTTACAATGAGAGGACAGGTACCACCCTGCAATGTGGGAGCCACCACAGCTGATATATCCTTCCATCTCTTCCAATGTTTCTCCTACAGTCACCCATGAGGCACACACACTGCCCCAGAGAGACCAGGCCTCCCTGCACCCTAAAAAAACCTCAGTTTTAAGGGTAAGAGCATGAGCTGGGTGTTTCTGAAGAGAGCCAGAACCTGTCCAGGCAGCAAGCCACAGCAGAGAGAATCATAGAATCGTTTAGG
>VZTL01035198.1:0-17497 GCA_013400535.1 Scopus umbretta | reverse complement strand
GGGGTTAAACCATGACAACATGGTAATGTAGTCTCATAGAAACTAATCTTTGGACTCAGCCAAAATCTTCCCATCCCCACTTCCAACAGTTACTAGAGATAATTATGTAAACGTTGTAGTAGTCTATGTGTGTGTGTTTTGAGCTGGGTGAGTGACTGCAGCAGCAACATGTTTTGGGTGATAAATCTACATTTAAATAAAATTATTATTGAAATAGGTGAGAAGTAGTAAACCAGAATTTCCACTATGAAAATATGTGTGGGAAGTTAATACAGATATGAGAAACTGATAATGTCATAATATTATTGTCCATTTATATGTAACAAGGTTTTGCCTGTATTTCTGATATTACTTATCATTTTAGACTCAGTGTTCTGAGAACAGCTGCAGCACAAGTATTAAATTAAAATTAATGTTTTGATATAGAATAATTAAATTTAATTTCTTTAAAAAAGTTACCTGGATTTTCATGTACTGTGCTTTTTAGTTTATAAAGTAATCTCTGCATTCTCCATTTTTAGAAAAAGTTTGTGTTTTAATCCAAGTGAATGCCAGCAGTGAGGTCCATGTTCTAAAAGAGTGTGGATTTCATACAACCTTGGGTTCTGGACTAATTGATGAAGAACTGAAGACTATATTAGTTCTGAATTTAGTAGCCAGAATCACAGTAAGTACTCTTTAACAATTGTGGAGATGGCATGTACGTCAAATTTAATCACTTGCAGGCATTTTTTATTTGCTGAAAATGGCACTTGTGAAGTAATATAAATTACTTGCAAATTTAGAGGAGATTTGGCCAGTAGTTCTTTCAAGTGAATAAAAAGGAATAGATTTGGAGAAATATGAATCTTTCATTTTAGCATTTTAAAAGTAAGAGTTCTTCCTTTTTCATCAATATATAGCTATTCAGAAAAATGTGGAAAACTATAACAAAATATAGAGTGGTAGAAAAAAAAAATTTTCTCTCAATCTTTCCTCTTTTAATAAATTACCAGAATGTAGCAATCTTCTGAAAGTGAAGGAAATTAAGAATTTTGTTTGATATTCAATTCATATAGCTAAGAAAAAAATAAATACACTAAATCCTTTACCTATCTGGTTCTAATGCAATCAGTGGTATTCCATGTTCTGCTTAAGTCCTGTGTTAATATTCATCATATATTCTCACCCCCAGGAGTTTGCTGACCATTTTCATTCATCACATTAGTAGGCGGTAACATTCTGTGGAAAGAGAAAGTGAGAAGGTGATGAAAGATGAGTATATCTTGGGGTGGTGATTAATATAGTGGATGTCTCTGAACATGACCTCTCTTTTTCCTGTCCTTCTTGGTTTGTTGGAACATTCTTTCCTTGTTGCTGCTGATAATATTACTCACTGGTGAAATGAGTATGTTGTTATAAAAGAATGCTTGAAAAATTCAAAGCACTAGGGAAAGATCTAGACTGTAATCCAGTGAAGTATGTCACACAGGTTTGTTTGTGTACTCTGATTTTACGTTCTCCTGAGTATCTCTGTAATAACTGTCTTTTGTGAAGATCCCCAAAGAGTCAGAATGAAAGGGGAAGGAGATAGGATAATTTAGCTGACTTCTCTGACCAGGAATTTTACTACTAAATATGGTATGTTCAGTGAGATTTAGAAAACAATAGGTGTATTCCTAAGTGAATCACCTACTGCCAAGGTATAAATAAAAACATAAATCAAATGTATTTTTTTAGTAGTTACTATTCCCATCAGAACATGACCAGAAATCCTTACTGAGACCAACATTTGTTTACAGCTATCAGTATTCTGAATTATATTTGTTTGCTAGCAGAAACTGCTTATTCATAAAGTGAAATTAGTTTATGAAAATATTGGCTACAGCATTTAAATGCAACCTGATAAAATGATGAACTGGTGTTAACAGAAGAATGATGAATAAATGCCCTGTTAAATTGATCTAATAATCTTGACCAGTTTTAGCCTTATGAATGAAGGAAGTTAAAATTACCCTGGCTTTATACAGTTTTGTTCTGAAATAACTAGAATGGTGGACCTGATTTCCATGGACTCTGAGATACTCACCCTTAAGCCTCACACAGATGAATATCAAATCCTTAGTTGCTGCATGTGATGATTTTCAAACCAAGTCAATCAATATTTCAAAATAACTGAATTTACTTGTGTCTCTTCCAAGAGATGTATCAAGGATGATCTGAAGCAAGCAGCACTGTGAATCTGCCATGTTTGTACCAACCATGTCAAGCCTGGTATTGATATTTACGGAAATTAAATTTTAGGTGAGCAACCTTAAAACAGTTTAAATTTGATCTTCACTTTAGCATACTGCTTGTACATTGTTTGTCTCTTATTAGGCTTGATGTGTGGTATCCACAGAGCTGAAGACTGAGGTAAAAATACAAGGAGCACTGATCTAGTCATTTATAGTTTATCAGAAGAAGTAGCACAGCAATAGCAGAGACCATAGCTGGAAGGGAAAATGTTTATACTATAGGAAATAATCTGAAGAAGAAGGGGAAGATGGAGAAAAAGAAATAACAGTTGACCTCTGTGGGTCATTGTCGTGGTTTAACCCCAGCCAGCAACTAAGCACCACACAGATGCTCACACACTCCCGCCATTATGGGATGAGGGACAGATTTGGAAAAGTAAAAGTGAGAAAACTCATGGATTGAGGTAAAAACTGTTTAATAAGTAAAGCAAAAGCCATGCATACCAGCAAAGCAAAACAAGGAATTAATTCACTCCTGCCATCGGCAGACAGGTGTTCAGTCATGTCCAGGAAAGCAGAGATAAACACAGTTCAGTAACAAAATTTTGAATTCAACACTCCCGAACTTTTGAGATGTTTTATAACTAGATTTAGCTCTGAATTTGGAAATGAAATGAATTTGTCTATGTTCTATTGGAACAGTATGACTTCACTGAAGTGGATGAAGCCAGACCTGCTCAGAACTTGGAAAGGTTTCCTGAATTCCTATGGGACCAGACAGGTAGCCCACAGGGAAATGAATTTGAACATTTGAAAATGGCTGCTATCATTTTAGGTATGTGAATTAAAATCATCTGTCTGAAGTTTCTTAAATTTAGACATAAATTTAGACAATCGAGTTTTTTCAACTAGATTCTTTTCCTGGTTTAGTCATCTTTTCTGATCATTTTGTAAAAATATATTACACAGGCAAAATGAAACAAACAAACAAACAAAAAAAAACCCCAAACCCCAAAAAAGTTAAGTACTCTCTTTACCTGAAATATGCCTGTCTGCTTTGCAGTTTCTTAATGCTAGTATTAAATGCACAATGGAAATAGCAGAAAAGGCTCTGTTTCAGTCTTTAGTTGTAGTAACAGGAAGTGGTACTGTAGGTTCAAGGAAAGTAGAAATTTAAAAGATCAGTCCTATGTTTGTGAGGGGGTTGTCTTATGCTGTCTAATTAAATAAAATTTGGAGTTCTGTATGTCCAACAGTTAGACAAATCTGCAATTCTGATCAAAGCTCCTTCCTGTCTAAATAAGAGAAATTGCACATGTCATCATATGTACAATTGTCTGGTAATAATGCAAGAAAAATGGAATATTTCAAAGTGCATTTGGAAGTTTATTTTGCAGGAATAGATGGAGGTGAAAGTAAGGTAGTGTAATGGTGTCTCTCCCTGATACATGCTCTAGAAGAGGATTTACCGAATATTTACAATATCTGTATGAAGATCGAAAAAACAATGTAAAAAATTGATTATAATGAACAATTCTGAAAACTTTGCCTTTTGAAGAAATGTCATGTGCAAGTTGCAGAGTCTTCCTACAGAGGGGAAAAAAAAAAAAAGGAAAAAAGATTAAATATGTACTAGAATAGAGAGGAGCAGAGGATCTTGGAGCTTTGGGAATCTGTTGGATTTGCTAACATGGGGGAGGAGAACCAGCAGAATTCCAAGAGTGTCAAGGGAGAGCCTGACATCTCAATGAAGGTTTGTAATGGAGAAGAAAGGAGAAATGAGACAGCAAAGGAAAAAAAGTATTGACTAAAGCACGTAGAATGGTGCTTTAGCTAAAGCTAAAGTAATCTCTTTATCTATGCAAAAGGCAACAAATATTTTTAAGATCAGTGGACCATTAAAGCCAGAGCCTAGTTTGATTCAGCATTGGGTTTTGCAGTAACACCGGTGGGATCCAGGGAGATGAAGGTAAGGAAGGCAGGTTTTATATGATGACTAAATAGTGCAATTATTTGATTGTCATATTCAATGACATGAAAATGGAAAATATACTGTTGAGACAGTTACTGCATTATTTTTTCAATTTTCTGTTCTTTACCTGTCCCTCAGCTTTACATTTTTCTTCTGTTTTTTTTTTTTTCTTCTTTTTTTCTGTGTTCATGTATTTCAAAGAAGCTCCTTCTTCTCATCCCATAGAATCATGAATGAAGATAGTTAATGTCATCATTAGGTTTCATGTTAACTCAAATAATGGAGGGACAGAAAGGGAGGCATAACATTTACTTGGATGTTTTTAAACCCCAGGACATTATTTGCAGGTGTAAATAAGACCAAGTAACGACATAACTCTCTCTGATACATGGTCTACTGGCTTATATCTTACTTATGCTTGTAGTACATCATTTGTGCAGGAATGAGTTTCACATTCTTAAAAAAAAAAAAGATACAGCCGAGAATCAGATTAATCCCTACAGGTCTGATAAAGTGATTAGGTGAATGTTCATTAATGCTTTTCAAATGTTTACCCTTTTTCAGGAATATCATCAAAAGTGGAAGTAAAAATTGTTATCTGTGTAAGAGTACTGTGGATCAAGGATCAATGAGTACTAAAGAAAGTGAATTTGAAGAACTGAAGAAATAGTATAATACAAAGGAAACTTCCACCAAAAAACCCTCTCTCTGACTGTGAATGAGGTATGTTATAATTTAAACTTAACTTCAGGCAACTGTAATTTCAGAGCAAGTATAAACAGTATAAAACCAGAGGCACTGAAAATGAAAGTAATGGGCTACACAGGAAATAATATACTAGGGACAGGAAAACATGCTGCTAATATTGCCCCAAAGACAATATTAATCAGTGTTAGAAAGAACCCCATACCTCTTGAATGTCCCCAAAGTGTAGAAAGATTGTAACATGGAGCTGAAATCAGTGGTCTAAGCTCAGTGTCGCTCATTACCCTACAGAAATGAATGAACAAAAAGTCAGAACTATGGCAGGTATTTAACTCTGGCTTCAAACTTCTGTGAATGATATCAGTTTTTATTTTTTTTATTGGTGTGGCTGCTTACTTGGTGATCAAAGAAGCAGAATTCATCTCTACAGGAGTATTGCAAATCTAATGTAGTTTATGCATATATTAATCATTAGTTACTCCTCTACTACAAGTGGAATAACATGTGTATAACATTAGGACTCAGAAAGGACAGTCCGGGTAAATACTTACTCTTTGGGACATATTAGAAATTGGCTATCTTTTCAAGTTACCCTGAGCTTTGATAAGCAACTAAATGGGTACGTTTTTATTTACCGGGAGCCAAAAGAATGCTGAGCTGCAAATACACTTAGGCTCCAGAGAGTTTTAATAGGGCAGTAAAAAAAGAACTTTTCAAATTTGCAGTCAGAAAGAAGTCTTGGGTTCCTCAAAAATAATAAATTGTTTAAGAATTAAGTGTCTCCTCAGTGTTTTCATAATTTGAACTAACAGAAACATAGTCTACTGTTCAGTAACGAGTGAAAACTAGGCCTTGTGGGAATCGATAGGAATTCTGCCATCAGCATTAAGGCAGTCGGGCTTTGCACGTTAATTTATAGATGTGTGTGCATTATATTCATGAATAGAGGGAACAAAACTCTATGCCTGTATCCATAAATCTGCATTTCATGCCTCTACGTACAAAATAGGTATAAAATTGTATATACTCTACTTTGGGGCCTATAGTCTTGAATATGAAAAAATTAGGTCTTAAATATGTCTATTGAGAAATACACAGATTCCTTGAGAAAATCCTTAGATGCAGAAATTTACTGCTGCCTGTATATAGTATGTATGCATATCAATTGCAATGACAAAATAATGTTATAGATTTTCTGAGGAGTAGTGTGATATCAAGTTTAAAAGGTGCTTGAGGAATATAAACTACCAATGAAAACCATAGGGAAGAAAAAAACCAAACTGTCTCTCTATGTATTAGAAGAATGGTGTTAAGAGCATTAAACCTGATGGAGGTTTAAACTAGCTACATTAATATATGCATTTTACAATGTACATAATACAGCACCATTTTTAGGAATAATGAATAGCCCACTGAAAGTTGGCCAAGTTTTCCTGTAAGAGCATGAATTCTGAGAGAACATGGATCATTAAATAGGTTTGGTAAGCAGCAGAGGAGGATGACCATTCATATTTTTAAATTATATACTTTTTCTGTGTGTTCCCTTTCTGTTCACTTTCCACGTACATTTATGTGATTGAGTTTTATTGGCACGGCAGTTTTGCAAAAAGTGAGTTTCAAAGTCATGTACATGCTGATGAAAGGAGAATGGGTGTTAAATTTGCATGCATAAAATAATCTCACTAGCAGTGCTTGCACATTCATCTACTCAGGAAACAGGTATAATGGTGATGTTCATTTGTGTCTACTCACAATGAATGAAGTGCATAACTTGTAAGCTCTTTAAGATTACCCTGAGAACTAAGGCATTTCTCAGAAAATTTTAACAGTTGTGTTCCTGTGTTGAATGATTAGAAAGATCTGGTCAAATGGTACAAAATCATTAGAAGGCTCCAGTAACCAGATAAGCTAGAGAACATCTTGCTGTAGTTTTAATGTAGATTTTATTTTCACTGACCTTTAAAAATACTTTTATTTTGCTGTGTCACTTTTTCTTAGCTGCCTTCTTCCAGCTTCCTCCTACAGCCGATTTCAAACTCTCTTGTTGCTATCTAAAAGAATACATTTTCTGCCTAAGGTGATAAAAATTAAAAACCATTCAAAGTTTCTCAGAATAGCCTGTATTTTATTTCCAAAGAGTAAAATTGTACTGCAGTTCTACAAATCCTTTGGAACCTGTGCATACTGATGTTGATTTGCAGTATTCAGATACCTTTCATGTGAATCTGATGAACAGAATTTAATTCCGACATCTATTCAAATGTCTTGATCAGTTCGGGTTGAGTTGTTTCATTGGATCAGGACCAGACAGAGGGAAATTCTCATTTTTGGGTAATTTTGTCTATTCCTTTCTGAATGGAACTTCATTCCCTCTTATGTTGTGCTCTCTGGAGCTTTGTTCAGGCTGGTTTTTAAAAGATAGAGTGTATGCGTCTTCCAGTGGGAACCTACAAGATCTTTTACAAAAAGCCTCTACCACTACTGATATATGAGGGAATGGGTTATGGGTTAATGTATATCTTTAATTGGAAGTTTTGGGATACAGTCTAAGTTCTAATGGCTGGATCATTTTATTTCTCAAAGAAAACCAAAATAATGCTGTTATTCAGATATTGAGCTATTAAAAAATGGAAACTGGTTGAGTACAGAGGGTGTTTCTTCCATTAATTGTGTTACAATTCACTATGTGACACTGAAATCCAAAGTTAAACTTATAAGTAATCAGTTCTAAATGTTAGAATATGCTCTTTTCCACATGCAAGATGGTAATGAGCAGCTTGCAGTCACACAAGTTATGTTTCCCTCATTTAATTGCCCCCCAAATTAAATAAAAAAAGTTTTTTTCTAGTTTTCTCTGTTATTCAGTGAAAAGCATAAAAAATATTGCAATTCCATTGGGCCAATACAGAAAGAGATTTCATTTTCAGTCTTTTAATGCCACATTTATGTTCTCTTTCTAGATTGCTCTGTTCTTCCATTTTATCTGTATAGAAATTAAATGCTGTAGAACAAATTCATGTTGCAGAGAAAAGTCTTTACTATTGAAGGTGGGTTGTTACCTTTCTGTTTCCAAGAGCTTTGTTTTATTTCCCTAATGAAAAATTTGGTTGTTGAATTACTGAGTTAAACTAGAGCATGTAATTCCAAACTTTGCCCGTTATAGTCTATTAATCTAGGTTCTGTTTCTCCACATTTTTCTTTTTCACATATGGATCTAGTATATTGTGCCTAACTGAGAATACAGTCTGAGAGTCAAAACATTTCATGTTTCTTTGGCTTGAAAATTATCTTTGTTCATATTTTTTCTTTTTTTCTTTTTTGTTTTTTTAAAATTCTCTGTCAAACTAAGTGTCAAAACTGTGGAAGAATTGTAGCCTAAAGGATCCTAGTAACATGTGACTATGTTCAGCCTGAGCATGGTTGATGGCACAGCTACGCAGTGCCTATGTCAGTTTAGAAGATAGTGGTTCCCAGGAGAAAACCCTTTGTCTTTTGATGGGGTGAGCCTGCTGATCAGAGGTTTACGCACACCTAAAATGTAATTAAACTTTACATGTACTCTGGAAGAAAAGACAGACTATGCAGCCCTTTCGCTATTCATTCTGCTGACATACTGTATTTTGTCTTCTGCTGATACAAGTACTTTTGAGTTTGTATTTTGAGCCAAGTTATGGAAACAGTAGAGGTTAAGAAAACAAACCAATCAACCTGCTTGTTTCAACCTAAGAAAACTTCATTGTTCCAGTTCAGAGTTAACTTTCCAAATGATTTCTTTGACACATCAGATGGGGAGATTGGCCTGGGAATGTGAACACTCATCTTGGAAGAAGGATTGTCTTACACTTTCTTTTACATAAATGGTGAACTACATCTTAGTTGTGTCTAGGAAATCTTCACTCCTACCAGTGGAAAAGCCTTAACAAAGACAGGGGCTATTTTTTTTTTATTTATTTTGTTTAATATGGGAATGAAGTAAATGCACTTCCACATGGTAGCTAGATAACCTTCTGAATGTATTTTACTTGGTAAAACCTAGCCTTAGGTATCTTCATTTATCCCCAAATCATCAGTTATCTTCATAATTATCCTCAATTATTCACAAAATATTGGGAACTTTAGTGTTGTAGAAGTGCAAGAAGAGAGACCTTTACTTAATATAAATATGTATGTTGATATATAGAAGTTACTCTGTATTCAGAGGCTATGTAGCGATTCTCTTAGTAAATCAAAAGAAAAACAGAAATATTTTTTGTTGTTGGAACACTTGGGTTGCTTATGAAAATTATTTTTATTTGTAGCAAAGTGCAAAGGTAAGCTGGAAAAGCACAGTAACAGGGTAAATGTTGCTCTTTGATCAAAAACTAAATGAATGGTATAATAATAAAGAATCTGACCTGTTAATATATTTAAATGTTTGAAATAAAAAACAACTTTGTAGATAAGGTATAAGAAGCAGATTTGTGACAGGGTTCTTAAAAAGTTTTTTTCAGAACAATGCTTACTACTATTTGTGATATAAATATATGTAACAGGCTGAAGCTGCTCTTATTCTAGTGTTCTTCATTGAACTTGAGAGGGGGAGAAAATGCTTTTTCTTGTCTACTAAAAAGCATTTTAATTCAGTATCTCTTTTTGTCTATGCAAATACGTGGATACCCTGTGAAATCTAAGTGACTATTCAGTGGAATAAAGCTAACAAAATAGTTGTTTTATTGGGCCCTTTTTGGTAGTCAATGTGCCATAGGTCCCATTACAGGAGCTAAGATTCACAAGTGAAGGTGGAATCTCAGATGAGTGTATTGCTTTAACCTGGCATTTTGTGTTAAAATTTTGATAGATTCCAATGTTTAAATCAGACTACTTGGAGTACTAACCCCTCACAATCTCCATCCTTAACCTCTTCTCGCAGTAAGAATGGGAGACTCCTTCAGGATGTTTTTCCCTAATTAAAGATATTTTAGAACATATAGCACTGATACTTCATCCAGTGGGTGAATTTTTGATGTCCCAACAAGAACCCTTTCTTGTATTGTAGGCAGAAAGATGTATAGTAGACAGACCCCAGTTTATGGGGTCAGGAGAAACTGTATGAAGCCCTTCTTGGCCAAAGGCGTACGAAATACATGTCAGCATTTTTGTGTCACTTTGTAATTAAAAGCAGTAAAATAGTGTTTTCTTTAATGATTATACTTTCTTTGTGTATGTCTTCAGAAAGCTATAACCCATGTGGTGATACCTATCCTCCATCTAATGGTAGAAGAGGTAGAAGTCAGGGGGGAACGAGAATCTTATTTATGCAGAATTTGGGTTCCTACAGTGGCTTGCCAACAAGCTTGCAAGATGCATGCAATACCAAAATTGTAGATTCAGAGCCTAGGTCCTCATAATGTTTCTTTGGGATTGATAAAACTCTTTTTTTATAGTACAGTATAGACAAACATCAGTATTAAGTACTTCCATTCAGTCTGATGAATAGAACTAATTGAACTTTAAGTCCAAAGTGACTGACTTAACTTAAACATTACTGGCAGATGAAAACCACTTAAGCAAACTGCTATCTTTTCTTCCTTCATCCAGACAGTTTTTCTTGAGTATTTTTTTCTGTGATGTATTGAAAAGAAACATTTCTGGTACCCAAATAGCAGATTATTTCTCTAGACTCATATTTCTCGCATAGAAGGAAGTGAAAATGACAGGAAAACTAAGACACAGCATATTGTTTAAAGGGACACATAGGAAAAATGGCTTTTCTTATTTGGGTATTTGTGTATTTTTTTCCCCAAGTATATGTTTCTTCTGCTCTCATATGTATAATTCAGTTTATCATAACCTCCAATTTACTCTTTAGTAGCTCTTTCAAAAAAGTAAATTCAAGCTATTTATGCATACAGGTGAAATTTCACAGTATTCTGTTTTAGGGGTATCAATGTTTTCCAACACTATAGTGCNCTGGCTGGGGTTAAACAATGACAACTATTTACACAGGATTTTTTTTTTTTTCTTTACTGGTGAATTACAGGTAGGGTCAGACTTAAAAAAAAAATTCCATAGGTAGTTAAAATAAATACTAAGATAAGAACTACTTCTTATTACAAGACTTCTCAAGCATGTATTACCTATCTCCAAATACAAAATATTTCTTTTTCCAACACCCCATACCCAGCTTTCTGTGAAGCTCAACCCTTCATTAAAGCTTATGCTTTCCTCAGAAACTCAGAATTTTTCCAGAGCAAGTAACTGACAGAAGACTGAAGTAAATATATGAAATCAGATGTTTGGGACTTACTGTATACCACTGCATGAATTCCCTTTTGATTTCTCTCTTCTTTAGCGTGCTGTTTTTTTAATACAAGAGTTACATTTACGGACCAAAAGTAGTTGTCAGAGCTTTGCTATGATTGCCCTGGATACGAAACATTACATTATAAACAGCATCCTATCTAAAAGTAAAAATTCTAATTTCAAGAACATTTGATTAAAAAATGTTAATCTACTGTGAAGGAGGTAAGTTAGCATTTAGTCACTGAAAACATGAAGTTCTCAGAATTTCTTTTCCTTGCATGCCTTTTTGTAATCTTAGTTACAAATGCAAGGCTAGTGTAATATCTCATCTAATGAAGCAAGGTCTTAATCATCAAACCACATAGAACACTTTTGTTAAGGCAGACAATCTGCACAGATACAAGAAAACAAATGCAAAAGAATAATAATTTATAAATCTTTGGTAACATCAGTTAAAACAAAAAAAACTAAAAATCAAAAAGCCACTGGCTTTCACTGTACATTCTAATTTGCTGGATTATACATGGGAACCAGACTTCATCACAAGTTAGTAGTATTCTGTGAATATTTTATTGATTGGATGACTCAGTCTTCCTCATTAGACAGGAGGATGAGCTGAGACATACTCCTTAATGCAAGTGGAAGGTCACCACCCTCAGTGTCTTTCACCACCAGCAGCATACATTCCTTTCAAAATTAAGGAAGTCAAAACCTTCTCATGTAAATTACACTGCTTATTTCAGACCAAATAAACTGGAGAGCTGATACACATGTGAAAATTTCTTTTCCCACATTTTAGTAAGTATTTAGTAAGCTGATATCAAACCAAGTCATATGATAAGCATCATGTGTATCTGCTTGCTATTACTTGTTCAGTGGTGTCTTCCTTCAAATCACACAATGTATTTGTTCAATCTGCAGAAGAGTAGGTAAAGGATATGATCAGATTTTGGTCTTCAAGTGCCTAATGGGGGTTTATAGGGAAGAGAAACCCAGACTCTTCCCTGAGGTGAGCAATGAAAGGTTGAGAACCAAAGGACAACAGTTTCAGCGCAGGAAAGTTCTTTTTATATGTAAGGAAATGAAGGTGGTCAAGCACTGAAACAGGTTAGCCTGAGAGGTGGTGGAATCTCCATCCTTGGAGATAGACTGAATTCAGCTGGACAAGGTCCTGAGCGACCTAATCTGACTTTGGATTTGGTCCTACTTTGATAGCGTTTGTGTGTGTAGGTTGGATTACATGACCTCCAAAGATCCAGCTTAAATTGTTCCATAATTTTATGATACAGCTGAAGTGGGAAATTTGTAGCAAAGTGTTAATGCCAGTTGATTTTAAATTTAGATTGCAATAATGAGTATCCATACAGAGTCACCTGAATGCCAGATGTCCTACAGGGTTTCAGTGGGATAGTTTGCAAAGCAACAGTCATCACGTTTTGAATACGCATTACAGAAAGAATGGATATTTACTTTGGAATCTTTCCAGTGGGAGCAGAAAAAGTGCAATCTGATTCCAGAAATCAGGAGACTAGTATGAAGCTTCATTTCTGTGTAACTATGTGCATGTAACCTGAGAGAGCTTGGCCAAACAAAAATATCATTTTCAAGCTGATACATATTTACAAGGTCTGCAAGTAAAGAAATCAATTCCACAGCAATGTGAAGTCTGTTTGAGTGGTCTTCTGATAAGCAATCCAATTTTACAAACACTGGTTATCTCTGCTGTGGATGATCCATGCAAGAAGAAAAATCTTGGATGTAAAAGTGAGTCTGAAAGCTCCTTAAAAACTTTGTTTTTTCTTGGAGCTCAAACTGAGGATACACCTCAGCTCAATAGAATCTGTAAAGGATTAAAAGAAATCTTTAATTGTATGATACGTATTACAGGACAGAAGAATATCAAAACCTTTTTCTGTCCACTGTACATCTTTCCCTCATATTGTTTCCTTCTTTCAACCACAGAATAACTCCTCTTCCTTACACACCTCATCAGGTGTTTTCTATCAAAAAAGTGAAATCAATTCATGTTCGTTTATTTGCTTACTTATAACTTAGATATGAAATGCAATCTGAGAACAAATTGATATTTCATTTTTGCTTAATAAAACCAAATTGAAATAAGCGATACTCCATCTGAGTTCTGCATGGTACCGTGATTTTTCCAATTCCAGAAGAAATTAGTGATCCAAATTTGCTTTGAAAAAAGCTGCTGTCTGAACCATGAAGCTGTCTTAGTGTCTTGTTCAATTCAACACTAAAATAAGAAGTCATTCTTTGAAACAGCTGATTAGAGAGCTGACGTGTAAATAACTACTTATTCCAGTTCCTCTGGAGGAAAATACATCTAGTTCAGGCATTGATTCAGCCCTGGGGAAAAAAAAAAAAAAATCAACCCCCCCAAAAAAAAAACCAAAAGAAAAGGAAAAGGGGAAAGAAGGAAGGAATTAATCTGACACAGACTTATCAGCTTCAATATAGTGAGAAACAAGTTAGAGAAGTTAACAAACTATAACTTGTCCTGAGGGAAATGAGGCTTTGACATGAAACGTCTTTTGCTAATGTTAACATCCTAAAGAACACAGTCTACAAGAACCATGCAGAGAAGCATGTCAACAAATATGCAAACATCACCATGCTACCCATCATCTAAATGTGCTACACAGAAATTGGGCTGGTGATAACATCTTTTAACTGTCTTAGTTGAGGGAAGGAAAAGGCAGTTTTATCAGTTTTTAGGATTTTGTTTTCTTTTATGGGAATGGATCTTGCCTGGAATTTCAGGTAGTAAAAATATGTTTTCTGGAAAAAGCAGTAGACAGAGAACTGGTGACTCCTACTGAACCATCATGGAATGCTTTGTTAGTGAAAACACAAGGGGACTGATGACCAGTTAAGTTCAACACAGGAAAGTTTAAAACCTTTGATCAGTACAGCTATACACGAAAGCACCAAATTCATTTGCCTGAATTCACAGCAGCAGCAAACACCACTCCACAACCCTTGACAGAGATTTCCATGCAGCTGGTCTCTGATAACCTATGCCAAGGTCTCTAGGAGGCTGGTGGTCATGTCAGGCTGTGGTTGTGGTTTCACATACATCTAACACCATCACGGTTGTGAATGGGAGCTGCCCTGGGCTTGGCTGCTCTGTGGTCCTGTCCTGTGCAGTCCCTTCTCAGCCAGCTGAAGGACTCCACCTCAGCCACAGAATCCTGAGACCTTTTCTCCTCTCCTTCTGCACAGGAAACGATGAAATGATGACTGGAGCCTCAAGGTGCCTTTAGGAATTGGAAATTTACCTCCTCATCTGAAAACAATCATTGATGATACCTAGTGGTTGAAAAGAGAAGACCTACCTTTTTGCTCTTCTGCTGAAATCCCAGGTCATTTTTTCAGTATCGGCAGACTCACAAGGAACAGGTTCAAGGATTGTTTATCTCAAATCCATCTCTTAGTTAACCTACTCTTCTCCCTACTCTCTTTCTCTTTTACATAAGCAATCCTTGAGTCTGTCTGGATAGTATTTAAACACATTATTCAACAGATGATAATTTATTCAGTAACATTTGTTTTGTATTTGTTTGGTTTTCCAGCTGATCTGACACTGTTTGAATACAATATTCTGTAAAACTAGCTGGAAGGCTGGATTCTACCTCTCACTGAGCATTTGTAAATAGACCCACACAGAAATGAAAAAATACTAACAGAGGGTAAGAATGGCAGAACGGAAACTAAAATAGCTGGATTCCTTTCTCAGTGTTGCTCCAGAAGTGCTGAATTACTGATCTTGGGATGCAACTGGTCAGAATGCAAGTAGTCATAGTACTGCAGAGGAAATAGATAGTAATCACATTTCTATTAGAAGTATGTGTATCTCTCTCTATCGGCTCAGTTTTATATTGTGATGTACTGGAGGAGTTAATCTGTGTTCTGGGACAAATGATTAAACGTGTCATCTGTGCCAAGAGAAGGAATTTCTCTGATGAACATGCCTGTCTGTCAGAGATTATTCTGTGCTGCTGGTTGAACAGTTAGTATGAGTACTTGTGTGCCTGTTTCAACTAAAATTAGCTGGGTTTGTGTACACTTTTAAAATAGTAGATCTTTGATAACTTGGCTTAGGTTGTGACTGTGGCCTTAGAGGTGGTGACAGTAACAGGGACAAATTTGGTTCAAAATGCTGAGGGTTGTCAGTATCATCTGCAGATACACTAGAACTACGGCAGCAGGATGTACATTTTAACGTTGGCAGCTAAAAACTGATGCAGAAGGGAGCTCAGCACATGGTAAAAAAGGCACAGAGAGAATTTGAAATAAAGAGAGCCACCATAATGTGGGGAAGAAACCTACCCTCCTAAACATAGGATAAATGCTTGATACCTTGGGCCAGAAAGGCAGGTGGGGTTGCCAGTGTGCATCGATGGTGGAGCATCCCTTTTGTTCAAGAAAATGTAGTTCAGCCCTGTTAGTTCAAGAAACCTAACCAGAGTGTGCTACTTGGTTAACAAAGATCAATCAGAATAGCTCCCAGGAAAGATAAAACTCCAGGGTTCCTTTGGTGCTGGATGGAGGATGATTGCTGTGATAAGAAACAAAAATGCTGAAGCTGATAAAACCAATTTTGGTATAGTGGAATTCTGTGGCCTAACTTTATTTGTGTTCATAATCTACATTGTATCTACAACAGATTAACCTCTTATCCAAATTGTATTTAAACTGTTAAAGTCTCAAACTTGGAGTTGTGCTGATTACATTTTGAACGTGCTGATGCTCCAGGTCAAGGGCACTTCAATATTAAACCAGAAGCTTTTCCTGATGTGCTTAAACACCAACTTGTTTAAGCTTGTTCTGGGTGTGCTGCTTGGTCACATCATGTTGTTTTCTCTGTGAATTTTTTTTCCCTGCTGCAGTGCTTTAACCTTGCACAGTGCCTCTTTCTGAACCAGATTTCTGCCATTTTAGTTTCCCACATGGCAAAACACTGATACTCAAACATTAAAAATCCTAAATAATCCCCTTGTGTAATGACTGTGTGCATGAAAGCTTGTCCTTTTTCTCTCAAACATATCAGCTTGGCTATGAAAAAGGGAGGAAGGATAACACTTTATGAGGATTAACAAAGGATGTCTAAAAAACTTCACTGCTTCACTCCAGCTTCTCACCTCAGTCACTGCTGACTGCAAAAGCATTGACCTTTCGTACTCAGTCAGCAGTCCCCTAACACAGGAGTTAGCAAAAAAGCAGAGACAGAGCTGGGAAACACTATTTTTCAGCTTCAACAACTTGTTGCAAGTTGTGGACTGTATTTATTGGGAATTCGTAAATGATTAAAAGTAACTACCATGGTTTTGCTGCCTAGTTTTAATTTCTGTGAAGGAAGACGACCCAAAGTGCAAACACAACTCTGCACACACCTGTTTTACTTAATATTTCCCTTTAACAAAGCTGCCTTCACTAACCTGCTGTGTACTTTTGGACTCATCACTGTACCAGTATGCTGTGTGATTTTGGCTTGCTATCTGAAATTTAGGGATAATTTTTCCTTTCTTAAATCTTTTCCAGAATGCCTGAGGAAAATATTCTGTTTGTGTGAAGTACTGAAATATTTAAAGTAAAAAGGATGCTCCTCAGTTGGTGGTGGTTTCTCACTCTTGTTCTTCCTAGTTTTTCAACACAGATTATGTCAACCCAGTAAATTGTAGGGGGTCTTTTACTTCCTTATTTGTTGGTTTGATTAAAAAATTGGGGAAGAAATTATAAGGGAAGGCATATAAAATATAAATTGATGATGTGTTTTCTTAATATAAGACCTGTAGAAGATGATGTAACTAGGGGCTTTGTACTCACAGATGAAATATAGAAATTCCAAAGCCATAAAGCACTTGATAGAAACTTTGGTTTTTGGTTTTAATCTTCTTATTTTGGATGTGACCGCTGTACTTAAGGTGTTTTGAGGTTGAGTGTTGCTCAGTTTTTAAAATAAAAAATGGGGTTCTCTAATCTTAAATGCTGTAACTAATGGTATGATTCTAATGAACTGTCTATGTTCCATGTTACTGATCCATGTTACTACAGTGAAATATTTAAAACAATCTCAATTATGTTATAGGGTATTTGCCACATTTTCTGAAAAAGTGAACCAAGGATGGGAACTAGGAAAGCTTAATTTGCTGGAATGCTGCCAGTGATACTCTGGAGATCAGCCATAATTCAGGCAGGTGTATTGTCTGCCATCCCAGGGATCTATGGTCACTAGGATCAACTATCATTGCCCAATGTCTGGACTTCTCCAAAACAGGCCTGCATAAAAATAAATAAATAA
>VZTL01035196.1:0-11031 GCA_013400535.1 Scopus umbretta | reverse complement strand
AAAAAAAAAAAGAAAGAAATACAGCAGAGAAATAATGGAACTTCAGTATTGATTTTAAATGGCGTGTGCTCAGATCAACCTGGTGTGACCCAGCAGCGTAGTATTCAATCATATACTCTAACCTCATCAAGAGTTTGTCCTTGAATATTCAAGTATTCTGTGATTAAATGATTATTGCAAGTAGCATGGAGACAGAGCGATTCCTGACACCAGTATGGTTAATTAATAATGTTATTGTTTATACAGGTGTTAAATACATGAATGGTTACATATTTTTGATGGAACCAGCCACCCTTTTTTCAGAACAGCTCCATCCTGCACATTCCCTCGGGGTGGCAGGCCACTATCCAACTTTACCAAAGACAGCTTCTATTCATCTGCTCCTTATCATCAAGCCTGAGGGCCACCAGATTTTAGAAAAGGTGATGGCTATTTTGGAAAACGGGTAACTAGTAGACTCCATCTGTTTGAAAGCCACAGATGATGAACAGTTTTGAGGAATGCAGTTTTTCAGCTTTCCTTGGAAGAGACACACATTGCTGAAAATAAGATTTCAGAATGAAGAAACAAAAAAAGTAAACCTGCGGTTTTTATCTTCTACATTAAAAAATAATCCCGCCTGCAGCAGGGAGCATACGAGAGGTAACTAGAGATAAATATGAACAAATGACAATGGGAGTGAGACGGAGAAAGGAAAAGGCTGTGAGAGGCAATTTGGGAGACACAGGAAGAATACAGGGGGATATGGAAAATAAAATTCAGAAGTGCTCTGCAGGGAAAGCAGCTCTCAGCATCTGCTCCACTACCTCCTGTGGACGGACCACTCTGTGCTTATGTTGGTGAGTCTGGTGATAACAGCAAAAAGAAAACCCCCAGGCAACCCCCAGCCACCCCAAATCCTTTGTGTACGTATAAACCTTCCTTTTCAGACAAACGATGTATTTTACTTTAAATGTCATGAATTCTCAGTTTAAACCTTTTTTCAGAAAGCTGTTGGCTGTCAAAACAGTCCTGGGAAGGAAGAAAGCCTTATAACTGGAAAAGAAATCTTCTGGGTAGCATTTTTAGAAATACTGCTTTCAAATCCATATAACTAGGGGAAAGGTTCCTCCAGCTATCTTTACGGTAAAGAATGCAACCTAACCATTATTTACCATTTTTTAACCATATTTACCATTCTAAATGTTACCCTCTACACTTGACTCCAACAGCAGAAACAGCTGAATACTAGCACTAAAAATTTTTCAAGTTGCCCTGGTCTCTAGTGAAAAACATTTAGGGGCCACGAGAACACCACCAGGCTCAAGACTTCCTAAATCTCACTTTTGTGCACATTCATCTTGAGAACTGTAAGAGTGCTTGCAGCATTCAGCAACAATTTTCTACCTACAGGAAAAATGTCCCTGCAGAAAGCTCTCCTGAGGAGATGTGGGCTGGAATCTCCTCTGCTCTAAGCCATTTCCTGCTGTCCCGGCAGGCAGGAGGTTGCAATCCGCTGCCACCTGGCTAGGTGACTTTTTTGGGAGCAGGTGGGGGGAGGAAGGAAGGACCCACAAGTTCCCAGCTGACAAAGAAACCTGACCTCCACACCAACTGCTCCCTTTGCAGCTGGGACACTCAGGACAGGGGGAGGAACGATGCCATGTGCCTTCTCTCCACTGCTCACCAGATTTGGATATAAGCAGCAGCACAGCCAACACACGAGAGAGAGCAGAACATAGTAGACACCAAGCGAAAAAAGGGTATCGGCCCAAGACAGCTCTATGGGATACAGCATTTCTCTTGTAAATCATTTTATTGTTGGGGAGGAAACACAGGTCTTCTCCCAGATCAAAGGAAGTAAAGAAACTAAAACACAATTTGCTAACATTATAAATTGAAACTGTGAAAGTAACTGAAAAACTGTTCTTCCGTAACAGTATCAGTCTCCAGGGCCCTACCGTGTGTCCAAGCTTCACTGAATTCAAATGAGTTGCAATTTCCATTGGCTTGAGGTTTGGGGGTTTAAAAGTTTCCCTCTAGTCCCCATCTCCTACTCTCTCTTTCATAGCATGACTGCTCGTAACACAGTGTAACTAAATGTAGCCTGTATGAACTGATAAAGGCTAAAGTGTTGTCTTGTCAGAATACCCAGGGAAATTAGCACTGCCCCTTGGTTAAGGAAAACCACTCTTGTCAGGATTGCCAAACCCGGGCACACATACAGGGA
This sequence comes from Scopus umbretta, assembly GCA_013400535.1. NCBI lineage: Eukaryota > Metazoa > Chordata > Aves > Pelecaniformes > Scopidae > Scopus > Scopus umbretta. Next base: position 8,822 of record VZTL01035196.1, on the reverse strand, counting down.
TGTGCACAAAGCTCCAGTTACCCAAAGAAAGTAAATGTGAAAGTAAGCGTGTGCCTCCTTCAACCCTAATTCTCAGCAGATACATCACAGAGCCCAGATCTTAGACTCAAATGCAAGGAATTAACATTAAATATACTCAAAAAACTTATTTCTATACAAACTGGGATGAAAGTGAAGTCATTATTAGATAACAAATTAAATTTCTAATAACATTCATTCTTTTGAGAAGAATAAACTATTTCAAAAGCTGTATGGTGCTTTAGGTAGAGAAGCTGCTTCCAGAGCTGTCTGATATACAAAGAAAATGATTCTGCCCAATTTCAAAGCACAGGGACTGAAATGGCTCAACGGTCTGTCCTTTAGGTCATCAATAACATTAAAACATAGGCATAATTGAGTATTAATAACTTGACTGCTCTCATCAAATAGGAATTTTAAACTACAGCAAGTGCTGGCTAAGAAAAGGCAGGCACTTTCTGAACACCAACTTAATCTTGCACTGAAGAGCGACGCTAGCTTGCTTACCAATGTTAACTTGTTACAAGGCATAGAGTATTTACCCACGCTTAGACCTCACTTCAGGCATAAAGTGCAGACATACCAAACCTATGTTTTGATCCAGTACACTGGATGTCATTTAGCTGCAGTGAGAACTTAACCCCACAGGAAGCATACCTGGCTTAACATCCAGACAGCAGTCATCAGCTCACTGGTTCCTACCAACAGGCGAGACGTACCTAGGGCAAGCAAACTTGAAGAATTCCAGCAAGTCAACCTAGAATCGGGTTTGAGCTGCTGACTGCTTCTCTGCGACAGCAGAGCTTCAAGAGATAACCCTCCAAGGAATATTCTTTAATGCAATGTGCATTGACCTGGGAGCAGTAGCGCCAGAGTGAGTGCTGCACCTGTTGCTACTACACTCTACTTAATGTAGCTTTGCAACTGGCTTACACTGTGATTGTAATAATTTGGGTCCAGATCTTTGGACCGATTCTTCTGAGTATCCAATCTGGCAGCACGAGCCTGATTTTTAGAGATGCTGGCATTTCTTGTCCCACCTGAAATCACTGGAAGCCGCAACTTAGTTGTGCTAAAAAGAAACTAAGAATTTATTAGCAAATTCTGAAAGTAATGTTTTTCATCTCTTTGTGTCTATTTTCCTGCCTATGACACAGAAGTAATAGCTTTAAGCCAGCAGGGATGGAGGACCATTAACACGCAAGCAATGGGCAGCTTTGACCTGGCTGATAAGGCTCGTGGCTAAGGTGTCCCTGTTGCTTGCCTTTGTCTGTCTTGTCTACATGGGTAAACAGTTAGGATAAAGTCTGACCAGAGAGTGCACAGGAGAAGGGAGCCTTGACCCTCTGGCCTGCTAGACACTAGTCTAATTCAAGTAGTTATATAAATAATGAAACCAAGCGCTTCATTGGAAAAGACTTTGCTACCTACAAATAAAAAGCAATGCACTACCCCTTGGTGAAGTGAGTAACACTCAGATCATCATGAAGTGCAGCTTTCTCGTTTCTGTACACACAGCACACATACAGCTGGGTTTACACAAAAGAATCCTGTCTTGCCGTTACTTAGAACGTAGATCACTACTTGGGGAGAAAGGGGAGACAAGAGAAGTGCAAAAACAACTGCTCACTGAATCTTGCTGCTCCAGTCGGTACCTCTCAGATCTTTTGTACGCTTTGTGTTTTTAAGAATGATCATTGTTTTTTTTTTCACAAACTTGAAGCCTGTGATTTAGTGTCATCTAATAGCATACCATTTCTGAAAACAAAACAGCACTGTCCACATAACAGAGGCAGCTTCTGATTGTCAAAGATCTTCATAGCATCGATTCTTTTCCCCCATCAGATATTTCACAGAACTCTGTTCCTGTAAGGCTTCCTTTAAATCTGTAGCAATCTGAAGCTCTGGATCTGCTGTGGGTTTATATCCAACAATGCTCAAAGTGTCTGTTCACTTCCAAACTCCATCAGGTTCTGGAAAAATGATCCTAAAGGTCAAGTTTATCCGTGCATCTCTAGAATGATATTCCTTGGGCACTCGATGCTGTAAGGGGCATTAGAAAAATAAAAACCAAAAGCATGAGCTTGTGCATTTAAAATACAGGTAATCAAACAATGTAAAAAAACCAAATAATCCTGTGATGGCTTTTAATTAACAATTCTAAACATTTAGGTAGACATGTTCTGACTGCTCAGGGCCACTGAAAACATAAGGTCTTCGTAGATTACTGCAGACTTGTTATATTAAGTTGCAATTTTTTATATTCAAAGTTCCTAAATTGATTTTGCTCTTTCAGCTGCAGGCTGCAACCTTCACTGCTGAACTTTAATGCTGGAACATCTGAGTTGATTCCTGTTATATCACTTAGCAGTTGAAAGAAAACCCTTTGTTTCTGCGGGTGCTTTGAAATTCTGAGGCAGAAAGCAGTATTAATGCGCTGGGAAACAATTGTGTCATTGGAAGCAGAATGTCCCATACCTTTATGGGAGTGCCACGTGCACATTTAGAAAACTGAATTGCAAGTAAAGCACACAAACGGTGTCAAGGAGTTCTTACCTGCCAATCCTCCTGGGTAGCTCCTTCCATCACCAGAAGAGTCCCATGATCAAGTGGGATTCTTAGTCTTTCTACGTAAGTATAGTCTCCATTCTCCTCCTAAAAAGGAACATTAGACACTGATGAAGCGGGCATGTGCATTTGGTAGAAAGTCAGTCCTCTATAGCAGAGCTTAAAAAGCTGGGGGTGGAGAGGAGGAAAGGAAGCTCTCACAAGATCAGGAAGCCTAACGAAACCTCTCTGTTACCGAATTTCATAAAGAGTTCAGGAACCAAGCATTTTAAGGATGAAAGAAACCATCGTGTCTCACTGTACAACACAGGTAAAGTTCAACAACCAGTTCCTATATCTAGTGCAAAATTCCAGACCTGGGCTGCGACCCTTTTGGAAACAGCCACTCTTGAAATAACCAGTTCTGTGTGGAGACATCCTGCAATAGTCACCCTGATTCCAACTGTTAACTACTTCATCAAAAATATACATTTTCCTTCTCTCCTGAATTTGTCTTGTTTTGGACATTACATGTTGGTATAGTATTATCTGCTAGATGAACAACTTTTCATATCCAAAGAAATCTCCTTTTGCTACAGCACTCTGTAAAACAAGTTGTCTTAAACTTTACCATCATTAAGCAAAACAGCCTGCTAAACTAGAGCACTTGCAAACTCCTGTTAAGCCTTCAGAGTATGTACAACTTTTCTGAAGCACAAATACAACAACCAGACATAGTGACACTGCAGTATTAGTCTTACACATGCCGCATCAGTGGGAATAGCAACTCTCTATTGCTTTGCACTATCGCTTCCAATTTTAAATTAGACTAACACACTGCTAAGTCACATTGCACAGGGAAGTCTATTATGCCAACACTGTTCTCTCTGTGAATCATGACAGTACCTCCTCATGAAATAATATCACGCCTGACATGAACTACCTTCCAGAATGCCACATGGGCAGGTATTCTAATGCTCTATGTACTCCTTTAATATTTGCTGATTTTAGCCTTCAACAGCTGCAGAAAAAATTGCTGCAAACCTTGAACAACTTCCATGTAACATCTTGCCTATTTAATGCTGGCACTTTGATTATTTCATTAGTATTGAAATGTGAATAGGAAAACCAGAACTTCCCCCAAATACAGAATGGCAGTATATATTTTGCCTTTTATAGATCTCTATTGCCAACTTTGCAAGCTGTCTAGGAAGAGTGAAAAGCAACCTTCTGAAATGAGGAATTCAGGGAAGTTTCAGATAGGAAATCACCTGCAAAATACAGGGGCTATTTCAGAGAGAGGGTGAGTTAGAGAAATACTTTAATTAGCGTTGAAAGGAAGGGGACTCAAGAGGTCTTTTATTTTTAAGTTACAGAAAGCCACAGATAGCTTGAAAGTGTAAAGTGGATAATAAATGTCCTCCACTGAAAAAAAGAGTATGACAGGCTCTCAGTCTCTACATTGTACAAGTACAGGGTCAACCTTGTTCTGAGTATACTGCATATAGTAAACGAATAGCCTGAATGGGTATTTGTTATTGTACCATTGCCTCTGGAAGCAGAGATACTGGCTTTTTTCCAAAGAGCTCACCAAATCAGTTATTTGCTCTTGCAATAAAAGCCAGAAATACACAATTACTACAAAGAGATGAGAAAAAATAATTAGGCCAGGTCTGAGCTTCTAAAGCATGACGGTGTCCCTATAAGGGACCATACATCTTAGCTGCTGAACAAATGCTTCAGATTTTTTATTTTTTAATTAGTTAGGCTGTATCTTCTCTTCCAGGTTCTTATAATGGTTGGGGGACTCCTAAAATCACACTTGCTGAGTGTTTAGGAGGAGGCAATGCTCAATTATTTCAGACCCAGCTGAAGGCAGCAATTACTCCAGACTCAACAACACCTGTTACTACCGGAGTGGCGTTTGTCATGTAAAGTGAAACTGTACTTTGGAGGGGAGAAAACCCCAAAAAGATACGAGAGGTCACAACTTATGTCGCTTGTAACAGAAGCAGATCGCAAAGAAGCTGGAAAGAGAACAGGACAACTGAGACTTGGAAAATGGAATTATCACAGTAAGATTTAACCCAGCTTGAGGCACAGGTACAGTTACCTCACACTGACACAAGTCCCACCTTTCCGAAACAGAAACAAACACTACAAGACCTGCAAGCTTCAGCTGTATGTTGAAGTTTCCTGTACTCAGGAAAACTGACAGGGCTGTGCACAGACTTGACAGTTAGAAGAAACATGAACAGGTCACAAAAAGGCAGACACAGTCTTCTGAGATCCATTACAAAGACCTAACAGCTCTCATCCAACACATTTTACCGCTTTTACAAAACCTCACATTTTCAAAAATCTTAACTAACTTCTTTGAAGCTTAATTCGGCAGTGGCCCAACTTGATGCATGTTTGTCTTTTTAAAGTTCACGGCCTGCTGAAAAGCTCAAAATAATGAGGTGAAGTCTCAACTACTGGGAAAATTATGTCTTGGACTTAAAACACAGTCTGATTTTCAAAAGAATAACTGACGGAGAGAGACAGTATAAAAAAAGATGCAGAAGGAAAAATGCAAAAGAGCTTGGTTGGGATCAAATCAATTCCCAATAATAAAAAGCATCACTTGATATCATTGGCTATATATTTGCACCTTCACCACTTTCTGTCCCTGTCCGGGACTAGAAGTCGGAGCGTGGCAGCACAAGGCTATTTAATATTGGCGGCACTGGCTGGCAGTTCTGGATTTGTGCGTTTCCTGGGGATCCATAAGGGCTCAAGGCTGGGCCAGTGATTAATTAAGCTCACTAACCCTCTGGAATCAGGGAGTGCTGAAGGCACTCAGAATCACCTGCAATATGTATTCTTTGCACGGAAAATGCAAAACATATTTTTAAGCTTCTAGAATTATTAGCCATTTATCTTGCTCTATTAAAGGTAAGGTGCAATGTCAAAAATGTTTTCTTAAACTTCAGAGGAAACAAGGAAAAAATTTCAAAAATAGGTATTATAAACATGACTGCTGATGAAAAGCAGAGAAATACCATTGCATGACTGTTTTCTATTTCACAGGATTACATCATTTCACTTTGTGGATGGACAACAGTGGACTTATTTTTATCTCTTGCTCATCATGATTAAAATGGAATTCTTCTAAGATAAATGATTTAGGAGAAAACATCCTTTTGGCTTAGAAAAGTCAGTATGTAAAAGCAGCAGTTACTTTCTGTTTTAAATGGGACATGTCTGAGCTTAGTTTTATTTAGAAAAAGAGATTTTTACGTCAATTAGCTTTGCAGAACTGGTGAAGTTAGGCAAAAATTTTTACTGCCTTACATGTCGTTACTAACACTGTCCACCAAATCTCATTTCAGAACTTTTATCTCTAGAGCTGATGTTAGATATACAGAAAACAGTTCAGTTTCACAGGTTAAGAAGTTTATGAAGGAAATTTATTCTTGGCATCTAAGGAGGAAAGGACATTTTTAAAATACTGATAACAAACATGGAAAGAAATCCATCAGGTAACTTTTACATGGTCACTTTGTAACTCTATGTATGTGTTACAAAACCAGCTGCTTCCAACAACAGGTCCAGTAAAGCAACTGTTCTGCACCTTAGTGTATTAGATTTTTCATAATCTTGAGTTGCACGTTTAAACGATCCAAGCTCTACACTGTCTGAGTACATTGGCTAAAACTTAATTGGCAAAATTCTTAATTCAAGTAACTACAGTTAACAAGTGAGGACAGCTCAGCATGAGTTGATGGGGAGCTGGGAATATAAAATCTGTACGTATTCCGGGACTTCATCAAGGTTTTTTTTCTTAAAATGGTATCAAAATCAAAAAGGTAAGAAAAAGAAAATATCTAGCATAAATCTATATAAATCACTCAAGTTTGTTTCTTAAGTCCCAGGCAAGTTTATTGAGACAGTAGTAGGAAATGGGGTCTAGATAGCGTGGAAGCATCTTCTATTATACAGAAAAGTAAATGGAAACATCCCGTAGAAGAATGTATAAATAATAATGCAGTTATACATGCAAATTTATTTTCAAAGGCTAAAGTCAGCAGCCTTCATGGAGAGTGCTGGCTTCTAGTCTTCTGCTTTACATATTTACCTATTACCAAGATAATTATCCTTACAAAACTTCTAATCTCGTATTTCTGAGACTTCCGTCTTGCCTGTATTCCTCTTTTCCAGTTTAGTCCTCTACCACCAGCTGTGGAAACATCCTTCTCCAACAACAAAGTGGTCTCATCTATCAATACTTCTGCATTTTTACCTGTTTATTCTCACTGCCTCTCATGGAATCCTCATTGCAGCTCTTGTCTTTATGGATTCAGAAAGAATGACTATCAGTCATATTGCCCTTTCCTCACGTAATCCACTTGCCTGCCTACATAGGGCTATCTTTATAAACCCCCTCAGTCTTTCTGCAGCTGACCTAGCAGACTGCAAGTCAGGGAGCTCTAAAGCACTTGCATCTTCCTCTCTGCTTGTCTATAGCTGCTTAAGTCTTGCCAGTACTGGTGGACACCACCTCCTCTGCAGCCACTGCTGCCTGCAAGTCTCCTTCAGGCCAATCTAAAAGTTCTCCTTGTCCTGATCCAAGCCTCAGTTTCTACTGTGCTCCACATATTTCCATGTTTGTCTTCAATTAGGCCTGTTAGGACATGAAGGGTTATTTTTCTGCTGTTTTCAAAAGTACTAGGAGATCTAGAACAGCTACTCAAGGAAAGAAGAAAAGGACCATGTTTTAGTGTTTCATTTGAAGGACAGACCCATCTGAAGGCTGATTCTGAGAACACCACAAACATCCTGCTATTATCTAACACACACGTGAAGCTCCCTCCGTTCCCCAGCACCCATCAGTCTCCTTGGTTACAGATGGAAGAGCAGCAACCTGACAGTTGGCTTTCGAACTCCTGCCACAGTTCACATGGCAGTTTGCTGGACACCTGCACCAAACTGGTCCTTATGGCACCCAGACATCTGCTACTGAGCAGCTCCCAGTGGGACATGGGAGCTTAGTGGGACATTAAATGTCACTCTTCACCCTTGACCTAACATTTCGCATTCAGCTTCTGAAAAGACCTAATCAGATAACCTGGCATTGTCTCACTGAGTTGAGCAGTGATAATCAATAGCAAAAACGGTAGCAAGACTGCATCAGAGAGACCCATCTAACACAGTGAAAACAATTCCTCTAGAGCAGGACAATTAAGTCATGTATGAGTGGGACAGGGGCCTTGAGGCTGTGTGGAGAACCGGAGGAGGTCACGGTGGTGCAGAGGCAACAGGTATGATGTTGGCAAGTACAAGGACTTGTTGGCTAATCCAATAGATCGTGTGTGAATTGCGTATGAATCACAGCTCTAAAACAAAGCATTCACCGCTTGGTTTCGGTGTAGGCAGGAGCTACAACGATGGTGGGGAACAAGGAGGCAAGAAGAAGTTTAAGTAATTTACTGGAACTAGAAGTAGAAAATAAAAGAAACCAGATCACTTCACTGTAGCTCTGAACTACCAAGCAGACATTCAAAAAACCCTAGGAACCATTTAAAGCAAAGGCAAAATATTAGCTACAACCACACAACTAGGCCAAATAAACAGAAAAGGCAGTATTTAGAAGAAAGAATGCTTAAAAAGAAAAACTTCAGAGGGTAAAGTAAAACAGCTTCTAGCGTCATGTTAATTTCCATGAAAAGTCGTCTTAATTCCAGTGGGGAATTTGCCTCTGAAATGTATTTGTAGCTTTTTTCACATGCGCTGGGCTGAAATCTGAGCAAGAATTATTTCTACTTATCCACAAGGGATGCTTGTTGATGCAGATGATGCAGATTCAAATAGACTATGCGTGTCTCCACACTCCTTTACTACCTATTACATGATGAACACTTACACATCCAGCACAGTCCTCGCCAAAAAGAAAAACAGAGGGCTGAACCTTTCCTTCTCCTCACTCTAAAACAATTTTCAGGAAAAAAAAAAAATACCACTGGCACCTAAATAACTTTTTTTTTAATTTTTATTTTTTGCCAAGGAAAAGTGCAGAGAAAGGATAAAAAGCTTGCCTTTTGTGATAGTTTCAAAATGGCCTATATAAATGTCATCAAATTCTTGCCAGACAAATGTCAAAATTCACACAAACATGCACAAAAAGCCACCCAACCCACCAACATTATTGGTCATCTTTGTAGTTAGAGAAATAGGATTTTATTCTATAGTAAGTTCATCCATGTTTCAAGATATAA
>VZTL01035191.1:0-15677 GCA_013400535.1 Scopus umbretta | reverse complement strand
TGAAACCAGGACATGGGGTTAGACCACAACACCAGGAATACTGAAAAATAAGGGTGAGCAGTGGCCTTACAATGGAAAAAGTCAGCAATTACAGTCTGTAAAGCAGAGTAGAAAGCAAGTCTAAGCCAAAGAAGGTCTATTATTACCTATTATTTTTGGCTTTCAGTTGTTGCAGGATTAACTGAGAATGCTCGAAGTACTTCTTGGCATGTTTCCAAATTAATCCAACCCTTGGTATTCAAGGTAATGGCTGGGGGAGTGATTTATTATGAGTTTTGTTCCCCCCCTCCCTTTTCTTTTTGCAAGAGTAAAAGAAAGAGTAAGTGACCTTGTATTACTGTTGAGCTGCTGATATGCAATGGTATGCTTTTCGTGTTGGACTAGATGATAAATATGTCATCTTGTATTAGAATTTTATTATGCCAAAAACACAGCCTAGTCAGAAAACTGCATGTTTCAAATCTGGCTTTGTAATCTTAGTTACATGAACTTGTGCTCGTGAGCGTTCTCCCTGAAGTCAATGGTATGAATCCAGCTGTAACGAAATCATTTGTTGTTTACGTTTACTCATCTGGTAATTGTACCTTGTTATACAATTATTTTCTTTTCTTTTGCAACCCTTCAAGCAAATGTCTCAAGAACAGAAATAAAATCATCTTTGCTTCTGCACTGGAGCCAGTTCTAAAGTAGTGAAAAGTTATTGTATCCTATTCTTAAAAACATCATGCCATCTGGCAAGGAGTATTCCTATGGTGTTATGAAGGTTGCTTATATAGTTTGGATTTTTAAATATAGATGGGACTATGCGTTAAAGCTATTTTTGTTGAAAGACAATAATCTCAAATTGTAACTAGTTGCATCTGCCAGTAAGCCTAAAAGAATCTTTGATGAATTATCACACACACAAAAATAGAGGATTGATAGAAAAACTAGTAAGTTTTTATTAAAGTCTAGAAATAAAGCATAATAACATTTATATACAGTAAATAGACAATATAAAAATAATATATATTTATAATACATTTTACTCTTGCTACTCAAAAGCAATAAAACAATTTTGAAAAAATTTAATCAACATAAACGTTTTCAGGAAGGCTGGAAAAATTGCAATTTTTGAAACACAGGTTTCTTTTTTCAGAAATTGCTGCTTCTTATTTTGTATAAAGCTCACAGAGGATTTAGATGAAGTTTATCTTCTGAGGCACAAGAATTGCCCTGTCCTCTCCCTCATCCTACTGATATTACTGCAAATTTTAACCATTTTTTGTTCTTTTGTAGCAGTGATCAGAAAACACCCATCCATTTTTCTGACTCTGACTATTCAAACCTATTTGTGCAAAGTATTTTCTCAAGATGTTTCAAAAACTAAAGGTCCAAGCTTTCTTTAAACAACTTCATAACATTAAATAATGATTTTATAGTCACTTTACTGTGTGGTTTGTTCATCCTGTTTAATATAAAATGCTTATTGCTGATTAGATCTTAAATTAGGAAAAAAAAAAAACCAAAACATCCTAAGAGATATCTTCTCCCTCCCCTTCCCCCATGGGGTACGGTCAGTGGTGTTAGCACAGCTCTGGGCTATGGCGTTTGCTGGGTTTGGGGGATTTGTTTGGGTGTTGAGGGGGGGTGTTTTGGTTCTTTTTTTTGTCTTTGCTGCGGAAGAATTATGAGAAGTTTTGTCAGCCCTTGTCTCGCAGACGAAGTAGTGCCTGTTGTTTGTGCTAGTAATCTGTGGCATTTGGACTTAAACTGTGCAGTAGTACAGTCTACTTTATTGCAGCCAATACAGAGAATGTAGAGCGTTTTTCACTAGAGTACATTATATCAAAGGTCCAGAATTCTAATAAAAAGGAATAGATTTAAAAGAAGAGAAAAATATTAAAAAAAAAAAAAATCCAAAACCACTGCGTGCAGAGAATAAGGTGCATCCAGATAATTCCCTTGCAATTAAGATGTGACATGTATCGCTTCCTGTTCCATGATATGTTACTTTGTCAGTAGGATGAGACTGACAACTTTATCACATTAGGGTTAATCATGCAGCTCTAAAGTCCTTCTTTGAGAATCTCGAAGTGGAAATTTTAATTTATTGCATAGAAGCTTTTTTTGAAATGTTGCAATTTTGGTCATTTATTGCAAACCAAACCAAATATCAAGTCAAATAGATGTTTACAACCAATGCAGGTTGACACTGAAACAACTTTCCCAAGGAAACTTTGATTTTCAGGTGTGTAAGAGGTCTTATTTGAAGATCCTCATTTTCTTTAAGTGCTTGATTTTCTTTCCTGGTGGAAGACTATTACAAATGAAAACACAATCAGATTTTGATTTACATTTAAGTTTCTTAATTGCCAATTTGTTTTTTGAGGGAGTAATTTTCCAAAAGAGTCCATAGAAAACCTTTGAACTGCACCAGTGGTTTCTCTGACTTGGAGTTTAGATGGATATTTACAATTTTATATGGACTGTCAAATTAGGCTAACAAAACAGTATGCTGGCTATAGCTTTTTTCTGATATTAAATATTTTATATATGACATATTGGACTTTAATGATTAAATGCCTATCTCAAATATAATAGAGGTCACTTGCCTTGTTTGTTTCTATGATTACATAAGTCATCTTAGTTTAAAAATCCACGCATATCTTCAGAAAAGGAAGAAGGGGAAGATTAAGTCAAAGGACTGACAGTTTATATGGCATGCTCAGAAATTAAGTAAGTAGAAACCTTGGATAGATAGATCATTAAAGAATATTAATGGAGATCTATTTATCAACCCATTTAAGATCTTATAGCTAATCAGCTGTGAATTAATTGTCTCAAAGGCACTTGGTGGACAATGACCATGTGCAAAATAGTTTCTGTGAGGAATTTAGTACAGTAAGTATTGTTGGCTCAAAACCAAGGAAAAGTATAAAGGAAGAGTACTTCTGGGAGAAAATTCTGGTTGCTGCTCGCACACCAGATTATTTCATCCTTCAGTATATGCAGGGTCCCACATGGTGTAATTGTTCCATCCTCTTGAACCTTAGAATCGGGGATCTTCTCTAGTTAGATTGTTTCCTTTCTGACATGATTCAGTATTTTTCTCTCACTTTCATTTCTTAAGCTGAAACAAAGTTATTGTGCCACTTATAGGAACAGGCTGAGTAAAATAAGTGTATGTACACATTAAAGAGGTTCTAGTGGAAATCTAGTAAAGATATAGAGGTAAAAGTAGTTCTGGTAACAACAGCCGTCTATAAGAACAGCCAAAATGATTTCACTGATTTTTAAAATGCCTCATTTCCTGTTCAGTGGTTCTAGTGGAGGAAATGGAGCTCAAAATTTTTGGTTTTGAGAATTTTTTGTTCCTTTGGAAATTTTGTAACACACAACACATGCACTTTTATTCCCATTGCTATACAATAAAAAGGGAACAATTACTGATATCCTGTCTTGCTACCAGTAGTTTTTTGTACAGAAGCATATACTATTAATTATGTATGCTGTCGGTAGAAGTTCATTTTTCTTGTACAGAAGGCTTCAATTCTTTTCCTTCCCTGGCTGTTAGATTTGTAGGACCTTTTTCTTTTAGGTAAAGTGTGTGGTGAATATTGAAGTAATTCACCTTTAGCCTATACTGGGATAAACCTCCTTACCTAGTGGTATTTAAGAGTCCTTTCTTGGCTTTTTTTTTTTTTTTTTTTTTCAGAAAAATTTTTTTTTTCCCCCCTTGGGNTTTTTACAGAAAACTTTTTTTTTGCCCCCATTGAGCCTTACTTTTGCCTTTACTTCAGAGAATAGGGTCATCTTTTGTTAAGCAAAGGATGGTACAATCTTAACATAATTCTGAAGATGTGTGCATGTGATCAACATGAGGTCAAGCATTTAGTGGAAAGTTCCAAATCAGAACAAAGCAGACCTCAAGTAAAACCTCAGTCCAAATGTACTAGTAGAGATCCATCTTCAGTATTGTTGCTTGCTTAGCTATCTGTAATTATACAAGAAATTCTTTGGGTTGGTAATCATGTGTTTCCACAACTGCAAGGTACACCCCTAGTTAACAAGTTTCCTGTTAACTGTGTGTCGTGGTTTAACCCCAGCCAGCTACTGAACACCACACAGCCGCACGCTCANTTGCTGATGCATCTCCAATTCTGTTGCGGCGGTGGGAGCCGGGCAGCTAGGTGGCACTGTTAGGTAGGCTCTCACAGCCCAGTAGGTGCATGAGTGGGTTTGGATCAAGCAATGAGAACTGCTTAAAAAGCTGGTGCAGGTTAGTTGTCTTGCTTAAACATAGTTTTCTTTAATAAGTATATTGTGGGGGGGCAGGGAGGCACTCCATTAATGACAGCTTTCCATCTTTTCTTGAGGGGCAGCTTTCTTATACTAGGTCTGCTAAATTACCCCATATATTTTGATTACTTAGGTCAAGAGAAGTGGCCTCTTGGTTTGAGATGATGTTACTTAAGAATTTAAAACAATAATGTTGTTAGACAGTAATTTATCTCTATTAAAATAAATGTTAAAGCCTCTTAAAAGGAAAATAAGGAACACCATAGATCTAAGAACTACTGAGCGATAAGGTCTCGTGGGAGACCGTATCGCTCTCTACAACTACCTAAAAAGAGGTTGCAGTGAGGTGGGTGTCAGTCTCTTCTCCCAGGTAACAAGTGATAGGATGAGAGGAAATGGCATCAAGTTGTGCTGGGGGAGTGTTAGCTTGGGTATTAAGAAAAAATTCTTTAGCTAAAGGGTTGTCAAGCATGGGAACAGGCTGCCCAGGGAAGGGGTTGAGTCCCCACCCCTGGAGGTATTTAAGATGCATGTAGATGTGGTGCTCAAGGACATGGTTTAGTGGTGGACTTGGCAGCGTTAGGTTTATGATTGGACTCAATGATCTTAAAGGTCTTTTCCAACCTACATGGTTCTATGATAGTTTTAGGTCTAATTTTTTTTCTTGTGTTTTCCTTAAAAAAGTCTAAAAAGCACAGATTATATTTATACAGTGGTAACACATGCATTCATATACACTGCCCTTCACTTTCCAGTTGCAGATGCCTGCAGTGTTAGGTCTTGCCAGCATGGCAGTTCATTGTTACATGAAGTTCTTTTAGGGAACATTGTATGAAAACCAAGGAATATGTCAATCACAGCACAAGAGTACAAATGGCTAAAATTATGCTGTTATTAAATCTCTTACTTTTTTATATGTGAAGAATTAGTAACAGCCATGTGAATTGTGTTTAGCAAAGTACAAATTGTGATCTATGAAGTGGAATCAGGTGTGTTAGGACAACATCAAGAGGTGTAGAGCATTGAAAGATCTTTCAGTACTAGTGTTGAAAATGCGAGAAAAGCAGCAGATCTTGGACAGGAACGTTCAGTTCAGGCTGTCTGCTTGCGGGGGCAGGGGGACGGGAAAGAGGAGCAGTGAGGAATCGGGATATAAGGAAGCAGTTCAGTTTGTGCAAGGTGTTGGACTTTAAGATTCTCTGTTCACACAATAAAGAAACAATGGTGCTTTTTGATTGTAGAGACTATCAGAAAAGCTAGAGACAGAGCAAGACTCCGTTATGATTTTTCTGTTATTTCTGTGGTTGAAATTCAGCCGCGTACAGCAGATTAGCAGGAAGCTATCTGGGACCAATTATTTAACTTGCAACCCTCTACTGGAGGACCTAGATCATTAATAAAACTTAAGCTGTGCCTCAGTTCAAACATCAACTTCATTGTCTGTAAATTACATGATAAAACCAACCTATAGATATATTGATTTCTTTAGAATTCTTTCCAGGTTTGAATCATTTAGCCATATGTAATTATTAACATATAATCAGGAATGTATCTGGAAGAATGTATGTCTTTCACAGTGTGCCTTTATTACCTCTGAATCTCCCTTTTGAAACAGAAGAGCTCTCTGCTCTTCTTTGAACCCCAAAAGCTTTTCTGCAACAGTTTTCTTTGAAAGGAGGCCCACTGCATTGTCAGGAATCTGTATTTCTGTAGGGTTATCTCTACCTTAATTTAAACCAACAAATTCTGCAAATTGCTTCTCTTTCAGTTGGTAAAAGATGTGATTCTTTTTGACTTGTGTACTACTCAACCTAGAGAACAGTATTGGGTTTTACAAAAAGTGAGTTGCAAAGTTACATAGAAGTGTCTGAATGGTTTTCTGAGTTTCCTCCTGCCCTGTCCGTGATTCAGCCTGGTGGGTGGTCTTGCCAGCTGCTGAAGGTGATCGTGAAGAATTAGACAAAGCAGTGCTAGAGTTCTCATGGCATAGTGGCTGCAGAGCTCTTTAGCATGTAGTCATTACACAATATACAAGCTGCTTATGGTATCTTTTCATTCCTTTCTAGCAGTATAGCCTAGCATGACTTCCAGCTCAGCAAGGTCACCTTAGATGTTTGCTACTAAATGGTGGAACTTCTCCTGTGAAAGCTGAACTCACACTTTAAAAGCTGTACTGAACTGACCTGTAAATCCTGGCCTAAACTCTCATGAAGTCACCCATTGATTTAATTGGGTTTGGGCCAGTTCCTTAATCTCGTGGCAGCTATTAGACTACATCTGAAAAAAACCAAAAAACCCAAACAAAAACCAAAAAAAACAAACCACCACACACACACAAAAAACAAACCCTGAAAAACCACAAACAGAAAAGAAAAACAAACAAACAAACAAACAGAAAAACCAAACTCTTGGAGACTTGGCTTTGTATCACTTTATCACTCCTGGACATTTCCAGGGCTTGCCTCCTATAAACTCTTGCATGCTAAAACACAGAGTTGTTGTAGCGTGTTCTCCCAGAAAGCTGTATTTCCATTTTGCATCTCTTAAGACGTTTTCCTTTTCCTTTCTTTGAATTTGTCAACTTTGCTCAATATTGATGATGATAATAAGACTGTGAGAACTATCGCTGCAGGTGCATTTATATTTTCAATCACACTTGACTTCTGCCTCTGTGCACCTACTTGGTAAGCAGTAGCTCATTTTCAAGAGACACTGATGGCTTACTACAGAGCTCTTCCCACGGCCACAGACCAGCAGTTGAAGACTGCTTTGTTTCAGAGCACTGGAAGTAATTGCCTGGTGACAGGCAGAGCTTAATATGTTTGAACTGCCTAAAGGGATGAGCTGACTCTAAAGAACTGAAAAAATTACAAAACTCAGTAAGTAAACAGGGCCTGGCCCCAAGCCTACATTTCAAAGAGGCTGTGTGACCTGTCGGCTAGAGCTAGGATGCAGCATGGGAATTCCTATTTTATACAAAGGGACAAAAATTAGGAAGGCACTTTCACATCCAGTGAGGATACCCAGAGGGCATACATATATTGCAGAAAGTATATGTAGCATGTCATGAAAATATGGAAAAGAAACCCACTGGCTGCTTTCCTGGACACCTGGCAGCCAGGTGTTCAGAAAGGTGGGCACTCCTGTAATTAAAAATTTCTTCTGTGTGTGTTAAAAGTACTACCATACATTTGGTCAGTGCCTTTGTCTGCGCTGCATACATGCAGTGTCTCTCCAGACCAACACAATGCACATGAGGGTGATTCAAAGTCACTTGCCACTTGCAGGCTTTATTTGCTGGGTGCCACAGAGGCTGCTACTCAGTACTTCATACGAGGCATCTGGACTTTGTGAAATGGCCACGTTCGTGTGTTGTAGAAATGCATCAGAGTGGGAAGAAATAACATTTCAGGATGGAATTGGGCCTGAAGAAAGTAAGCAAGAGGGGTTGTTATTAAAATTAAGGGAGGGGAAATTTAAAAATAAGTATTGGAATGCTCTGGAAATGCATTTCCCAGAGAAACAAACTTTGTAGGCCAACTTACACAAGCCCCTGCCCCCAGCTGCTGTTTCTGTGATGCATGCCCAGTCTTCTCTATGTAGATTTCTTACAGCTATGGATTGCCAAAGGTATAACAGCAGGAATATTCCCAGCACTGGCATAACTTAGAGCTTTTACTTTCAAAGAAAATATTTCTTCAGGTGTCAGAAATCTCCTGATCTGAGGGGAAGGAAGAAAAAAAAAAAGGGGGGGGGGGGAAGTTAGGCANAAAAAAAAGAAGAGGGGGGGGGGGGGAAGTTCAGGCTAATAAGCTGTGAATATTTCATTAGTGATGAAGCATTTTTCTTGAGAGGACTTTTTAAGAAAAAGTGAGGAAAAATCAGAATCGAAACACGAAAACAAAGACAATGCAATTAATAGGCTTGACCAAATGAAGGCTGAATTAAAGATCTTAAGCATGTAGAAAATCCCTTTTCCAGACCTGCCCCACCACAAAAAAAGAGAAATTTTCTCTAAAAGCCAGGTACGAGACCCAAGAATGGAGAGGTGACTGTTAGGACTTGGTTGGAATGATAGCTCAATTTTTTTTATTCTTATAATTGCTATCCTCACAAAAGATTAAAGCAAATATTAAAAAAAAAAAAAGAAGTAAGTTGACTTTAAGCTAAACGCAACTAAACCCAACTAATTTTCTCCCTCCCTCTCTACCACTAAATCCTGCTGGAGGATTGTTTGGGCAAGGCACTTTATCCAATTTCATATTCTCAAACCCAAAGAATTTTGTGCATTCTCCAATTTTTGGATCATGGTCCAGATGTTAGAGAAAATTCTGATTCGTGTTGTATAGCCGTTACTACATTTCTGATTAAGGTGAGGTGAGTCTGTATCAAGGCTTCTTGGAGATATTGATGAACTCATTGAATTATCTAGCACTGATTCTGACTTTTCACAGTTTTAATCAAATTTTTCTGGTAAGTTCTTTCTCCTTGAATCAGTATGCAAAGTGTTAGCCTGCATTGTGTCCATCATTCATAAATATTCCCACAGCATAAAACAAACCTATTTTGTTTAAATGCAAATAAGTCACTGGATTTCATTATGTAACAAATTTTGCCTTAGGCTGTGTGTAGTCTTTGAAACTGACTGTAATGTATTCTAGGATTTTAATATTCCTGTCTAGTGTTTCTTTTTATTATTATACTCTTCTTTGTTTGTCTGAAGTAGAAGAGATTATCTGTACTCTAACATAAACCTTCAGAATATCCCACTATACAAAGGTTATGGGACTGAGCCCTATTTTTTCCTCAGAATAAATAACTTTTGAACAAAAGGCTTCACTATGTTGTTAGTCAGATTCTCTTACTTTTCTTGCACCGCTGTTAAGCTGAAATGGATAACATGACCTTCGCTAGTCAGAGATAAGGCAGCAGGTTGAGAGGTAGCCAAAAATATCAGAATTAAGAAAATAAGGTGTCTGCAGTTAGCTAAGGAAGTTATTTTCTTGTAGCATTGGGAACAGCAGCGCTCTCAGAGAAACTAGTCCCAAACCTTTGGCAAAAGTAGGATTCTGAAAGCAGTTACAGAGCAGTTTCCAACAGCAATATGACTTGGGATTCCTGTAAGGACGGAAGGTCTGTTTAAATGTGGCAGCCTGGTAAAAGGAGTCTTTGGTTTTGATCTCCCAATAAATTTAGTGATGAACTCCTTGAGTGTTTGTTTAGGTCCATCTGGAAAAATAACTTAATTGGGATGGAGTCTACAGTACAGCATTCTCTTTCCTTGTTGTATTATAACTTTCTGACACTTATTTCCTGCTTCCTCATTTGGCTTGAATTGGACCAGTTCATGAGAAAAGTCTTCCCCATAAGGCATAAATTCTGTGGGTGGAAGAATTCTTTGTAGATATTTGTTCTGTGAATTGGAATAATAAACTTCTATAAGACTACTATGGATTTGAAAACTACTTTGGCCAATGGCAGCAAGTCTGAAACTTTTATTTCATTATTATTCATTTTTCAGTTAATCCCACTGTGCAATTTGAGACAATCAATTTGCTCTCTTTTTTTCCTTTGGCAAAGATGCTATAGTATTCTTGCCCACTAAATGTGTGCACACACTATGGACTTATGTTACTGACATGTCTGTACTTTCATTGAAGCTCTGAATTAATGTTTTTGAATAACACACCATAAATCTTTTTCACAGAGCATTTCATAAATATATTTAGAAATTGCAACACAAATTATTCTCAGTCTTGAATCAGTGATATGAAGTGCATTATGTTCTTCACGCAAAAGATTCGGTGGTACTGAATTCAGTAGGGCTGCTGTTTGGTTGCATCCATGCAGGCTATTGCAGATGTTATTGGCTGTAGATGCTAATATTCTGTAATGTTTTATTCTGAGGGTTTGTATTCACTCTTGATTTTTTTTTTTTTTTCTTATCAGGTCAAAGAGTTTGACATTTCTAGCACAAAGGCATGTTCTTTCCAAATCCAAAATTTTAATTTTGTTTATGTTTATGATAAGCTTTATGAAATCCTTTTCAACATGTTTTTAAAGTTTTTTCAGTTTGCAGCTTTGTTAAGGTTATGACTAAATAATTTAATCACCTTAAATTGTCTTTGAATGCTGATTTGAATCGCTTGTGTACAAACAGGTAGTAATTGTGCTGGGCAATATATGCTCACATTTTTTTGACACTCCTGGTTACATAAGCTGTGTTTATTGAGTGAACAGATATTGTACATACTTAAAATTAAAAAAAAAAAAATCTAACTGCAGCTGCTCTTGTGACACAGCAGGTTTTTAGGGCTCCCTTCAAAGGTGCTGCTAGGGGACTTCTAGGCACTGCCTTATTTATGATGTTAATGTTGTGGTAACATTGGCTTCAGGGGAGTGACTTTTCAAAGCTTCTAGCTGCTCAGCAGCACAAGGAATTTGTGCTCCCAAGTCCCTTAGCTACTTTTGAAAATCATGTTGCATGTATCAACCTAACTGCAAGGATAGATACTTGCTTGGACCATCTTTTGGATTAAATGGACCCTTTTAGTGCAGAAGAGGACAAAAAATACAGAAAACTTCTGAAATTAAATTAAAAACATTGACTAAGATCTGCAAGTTTATGTGGATATCTCCACAGGAAAATCTTTGTGGATCTGGGTGAAAATTGCATATCAAAATAACTAAAAATAGTTACTAAACTATGAATTTTCTAGAAGAGAATAATATAGTTTTCAGGTTCTGATCAAAGGCCATTGAAATGAAAGGAGCTTTGACTCTGCAGAGTATAACTCTTGGGGGTAGTTCTTGAGAGCCTTCCTTTCATTGAATAGTACGAGGAGTCTCAATGAAGTCTGTAAGATTAGTCATTTAGTGCCTCTAGGGATACAGTAGTGAAAAACATCCTGATAAAGTAAACTAACTAAAATAATTGTATCTTGAGTGATTAACAGAGTGTATGTTTGGATATAATGTTCTGGAGGGAATTTTCTAAAACATTGAGTGTCTGTTCCTGCAAAATTAGTCATAGCCAGTCAAAACATTTCAGTACCTAGTACCAGAAAATATATTTTATTTTACATTCCTCCACACACAGCTAGCTTTTGTCATGTGCTCATGTTTGTTAGTGATTCTCAGTAGACTAATATGAAATCAGACTGTAAGTATGAAAGAGGAAGACCTTGCATTTTACATATTCTACAACATCAGGCATTGGAAAAATAACAAAATGCTTTTCAGCAGACTTCTTAGATTGTTATATAAAACCGTACTTTTTCATCATTACACTATATTACATCTAATCATCTGTAAGTGTTCTTGCTTATTGCGTTTTTAATGAATGCATTTCTCAGTTCTGAGTTACAGCTAGTCCTATGGTTTTAGGAGGGGCAGGTATTGTTACAAACACAGATGGTTTGGGTTCATTTCCAAAGTAAAAATTATTAACAAGGTGTTGGCAGCTGCATCTGCCATTTTATATATATTTAAATCTATTTTATGGTAAGAGTTGTTTGTTCTAGACATAAGGGTGGGAAGTACATCTATACCCTGTAACCTAATCAGCCTTTCAGAGTTCACAGTGGCAGTCAAGTCCTGGAAAGGACATTTTCATGAGAATAGAGCTGTTGAGGAATTTGCCCGAGTCCTTTTAGAAGATGGCTTGGAATTGATATAATGCCAATACCTGTGACAAGTCTGTAGAACTCAAAAGAAGTCTTATTGATTGGTTATAGTACTTTGTAGATTTTCCATAAAACTGCTTTTTTGTGGACCATATAGGCAGATCATGCAGGGCAGTCTCTTGTTATGCTTTTGCAATGATAGTGCTGATCACAAGGTGGAAGAGTGTTCAGAAGTGTTGTTACACTTTAGTGACTTTGAATTGCCAAACTAGCGGTGAGTCTCCTCTACCCCCTGACAAACATTGGTCAATAGTGTGACAATTCCTAAATAAATTGCCTCACTGACCCTGCTCATGGTCTTCTCCAGGGTGCCCCATTTAAGCCTCCAGCCATCACCTTTCTTGGTATAGAGTTCCATAGCGCACTCATTCCAATCTGAGGCCTTAGGCTCTAAACCTCTGTTGTTCATTGCAATCTCCTTCAACAGGTCAGGTCAACACCTGCAGTTCCATTCTCTGCAGCATTATAGTACACATCTTGTTTCTGAAAAACAATATATTATTTAAAATGAAACACTTCAAAGAAAGCAATTTTTAAAAAAGCAATCAGTCTGACATGTCTCCACATCTACCTTTCTCAAGTCAGTGTTCTTTCTCTGTAAATTTAAAATCCTGTGCTATGTCAGGTGTTTTGAACAAAATGAAATCTCACCTCCAACTTTCCCGACTGGGGGTGAAATACTGAGACTCATCTCCTCTTTTATTGTTATAACTATGCTTTAAATATCTCAAATGTCTTCATTTCCTGAAGGATTCATTCTTTAACTATTTGGAAAACAAATACAAATGAAATACATGTTGTTGTAACATTCTGAAAACTCCTTGTCCCTGAGGGGAGGGATATGGCTTTAAGGTCTTCCTATGCCCTCAAATTTCACTTTTTCTTATGCTGATATCAGGAGGACACTTCTTTATTCAAGATGCTAATACACTTGTATGTTTAAAAAGAGAGAATTTAATAGCAAAAAATCAGTAGATTCTCTGTCACTAATTTCTTTGAAGTTGTATGGGTTTTATCACTCTTTATCACAAATTTTGAATGCATCTCTTCCAATATGTAGAAATCAGCAGACAATATGACCTGTCGATTGGTTCTAAAATTGTCTTGAAAAATTGCAGTCTCATGAATATTTTTCTGTTTACCTTGAAGCCTGTTCTGAACACTGTTATATCTGCTGTCTATTTTTAAAAGCTTGCACTTTTTTAAGTGTTTCTTCGCTTTGTAATAAAGACACGTTACGGACCTGTTCGTAACTGTCCTTTGCTATGCCTTTAAAAATTGACAAGAATGCTGTTGTGAGTTAATATATCTCATGATTCCTCCTAATTAAAAAAAAAAAAAAAAGTAAGTCCCTCTCTGACATGAAAGTCTGTGATGTTTGCAAGGTTCTGTGTTGTTATGATGTAGAATGCCAGGGAAAATCCCATAAAGAAAGTGCAATTGCATGGCAAAATTGGAGACTGTTTCTTCAGGGGGGGAAGGGGAAGTTCCCCCATGTGTGAAGAGATTCAGCCTTTGAACAGCTTAACTCCACACTTCTCCTATTTTTGTTGGTATAAAATTAATCTCCAACTTTCAACAGTTGGTTTTGCAGATGTAGTCTTAGATAAATGATCGTGTGACTATGAAATACAGTGCAGAGATGACCAAATTAGTTTTAAATCCATCAGCTTGGTACCTGCCATTTTAGACACAGTAGTGTGTAACACCATGGAAGCTAATTCACTGTTCAAAACAGTAGTTTTATCTGTCTGTGTGTGTATGCGAGGTAAATTGGCTGACATGGAGTGGCTGTGGCTAAACCACTTTCAGTAGTTCAGAGCTAGTTAACCTTAAATTAATTTTAAGGTTAATTCATCTATCCCTAGGCTGAAGAGCAGACAGCATTGTAAGGAAACTGTAAGTACAGAACTTCATGCAAACAAAGGCAGAGATAAAATACAGAATAATTAAATATCTACTTGCCAAGTAAAGAGTCTGTCCCACTGCTGGGTATTGCAAGCGATCATTACCACACATCAACTCTCTGGGGCTGGGGATGTCTCTGGATTTTATTTGTGTGCTTGCTTCTCTTGTTTTAGTTTCTGAAACTCTTATTTCTATAAAATTACTTGTGACGATCCTTGGCCTTGCTTGTAAACATGCTGTCATAGCTCTTTGCTGCATTCGAGCCCCCCATGGGTGCTTAGTAGATGCTATGATGTTCTGGGAAATTTCTGTGGGCAGAACAAAGAGATGGCATGAGGCTTTCTCAACTCCTTCCCTCAGTTCCAGCTGTCTCTACTGTGGAACATTCTGTAGAACCAGAGGTGATGAGAATCCTTCCAGATGGATGACTGACTCGGGTTCCAGTGCAGGTAATGTGTTTAATTTTCAATAAAACTTGGCAACAGAGAGAGACTGCATGGTATAAGAACAAATTGCCTTCACTGTAACTGGAGGTTTTTCTTTAGACAACTTTTGAAGTGCCCGTCACTTTAAGATCTCTAAGGGCAGTTTCTTTTTTTCCTCAAAAGGTACCTGATGATGCTTCTGAAAATAAGCAACCTCCAGCGGCTTTAGAGCAAAAAAAGATTTGCAAATATCTCCTTCAGCAGATTGCATTTATCAGCCGTCCAATCTCTTCTAAAGATAAAAGGTGAAACAGCCTGACTTGAAACAAAGAAATAAAGCCTATCTTGTCTTTGAACTGTTTGCCAAGGAAGTAATGGGCTTATGGGGTTTACCTGGGCAATGCTGAATTTTGCTGAGAACAGCAGCTTTTAATGAAGCGTACAAAAATATTTTAGATGTATTTTGGTATTGGGGGAGGGAAAGGATTTTTGTTTGAACAAACTGAATTCTGAAATGCTTCTAAGTATTCACCTAATAATTCTATTAATATCCCAGAGCTGTTTTCTGCATATCTGTGTGTATTTCAATTTCAACTGAGCCCTATATTCTAGAAGTCATTGCTTATATTTTGAAAATTACAATAATTGCAATAGCCTTAAAATATGGCTTGAATTTATTTAAAGAGGCCGTATGTGGATTTTAGCTTCTTGCTTCTGGGCAACTTGAATCTTTCAGCATTCGTTTTCCAAATACACAGGCTGGCACATAATTTAATATGTGAAGCTGTTGCTATTGATTTCAACAGGACTATTCATATGATCAAAGCACTATGAAAAATGGAACAGGAAGATAAATGTCATTACAACCAAGATCATCCAGCAGTTCTGTGCTGATGTTTTTCTATGCATTGTTTCTATTAATGCATAGTAAGAAGACTATTAAAAATATGTATCTGGAAAAGATAAGAGCTGTCCTAGAAAATTTGAAAGCATCGTATAATAGGGACTCGTAATGAGAAATCCACATTATTTTGCTGTAGAGCCTTCAGCTGTACAGTAGACCAGTGCCTTCCTGTACTGAATACATATAATAGATGGCCATGGAAGGACAAAATGTCAGATTAGATAGACAAATTGGGAGTACAAGTAGATCACAGAGATTGAGTAGCACAAAAGTCAAAGTTCTTACCAAGGAAGCTTCCTAAGCAGTGAAAAATTCTGCTAGGTCTCATACTGAAGGAGAAACGTAGGGAAGTGTTTGAAGTAGATTACTAATATTTGGACAGGCATTTATATAGCCAGGATCCATGACATGAATTTACTTTCCTAAGACTTATAAAGAAAAAGAACTTTCTTGCCCCCCTCCCATTTTCCTTCT
>VZTL01035176.1:4478-42535 GCA_013400535.1 Scopus umbretta | reverse complement strand
AATGGAAAAAAAAAAAAAAAAAAAAAAAAAAAATCTGTGTTCATGTGGCTCATCCACTGATTCATGGAGCTTTCACATTTAATTGTCCAATCATTGTTTTCTCTAGGAGAAGGAATTGCTGCCAGATTATAGCTGTGATGTAAATTCAAATGAAGAGTAAGGGGAAGGTGATGTTATCCAGGTGTAACTGAAAAAATCTTACAGGTTTCGTTTTAAATTGCTGCAGGATGGGAGACATGCTTGTTACCAGCCAATGTGAAATGTCAGGATGGTTTGTTTGTGTTTTGTTTTGGTTTTTTTCCCTACTATGGGAAAAGATGGATCACCTTGTGATGCTATGCCAAGAAGGACATAAATGCATTCAACCCAGACAAACAGTCCTCTAGCTGAGATGGGGGAAGGCATGAGAGGCACTGAGGGCTGGACCCTGTTGTGTCCCCTCTGCACACAAAGCTAGATATACACTAGAGGAAGATGAGGAGGAGTTTTGATGTTAGCTAACGAAGACGGTCTTACCTACGTAACAAAAGTGGTTCAGAGGAAAACCCTACAATGTGACCAATAGCTGATTTATCCTAAGTTAAATGATGATTGCTTTGTCTGCACCGGGGCTTTAACGAATTCTTAGTTCACATGCTACCTTGTCTTCTCTGATTAAAGAAAAAAACTAGAGATAGCAAGAGGACTTCTAGCAAGATGCTGCTTCACTTGACACAGCCCTTTCCTGCCCCACACCTTCACATCTTTCCCCATCGTTTAAATAGGAAAGGACATCAGAGACCTTGAAGTAACAGAGAAAGTTACTCATCATTGTTCCCAAGGCAATTTATACCAGCCCAGGCAAAGGACAGGAGGAGGATTGACACAGCTGGAGATTACTTGGCTCTGTGTGCCCTCTAGGGTCAATCTCTTGCTGTCATGCTATGGCCTTGCCTTCTTTTCAGGACAACTCTTAGTTTTGTTGAATGTAAGAGAATGAGAATTTTGCTACAGGGAATGCTTGTCTGAAAAATGTGCTGACTATCTGATGACCTCGTGCCTTCTGGGTTGAATGCATTTTTCATGTTGGATTTAATGCTAGTCATCCCTCTTAACAGGTTTTGTCACTGTCAGTTTTAACACTGTAGCATCATGTTATCTCTAGATGATGTCAGCCATGTACTGTACCTGCTCATCACATGCAAACTCTTATCCGTTTCTCTGGCCCACAGCTTTATGAATATGTCCTTTTCCTATTTTTGCACTCCTAGGGCCATCAGAAAAATATGGTGCAAGAGGATGTAACTCCATTGCCTTGTATAAAATTTTGTTCACATGCCAACTGCTTAAAATTGGCCTCCATCTTAGGATTTAACAATGTATGCACAGTTTGAACTATTTTTGAAGCACTCCAGGGTATATAGCTCGGAAATGTGTAGATTTATTTCTCAGCTTAAATATTATGGTTCTACCATCTAGAAGAAGGGCATTTGTATATGTGAGTTGCAGAAAGTATTTTGTGCCTGCTGGGCTTGCTATGTAATTGTTTTATTAATTGAAGTATGAGATTGGTGTTTCTTAAGCTCTGAGGTACTGGGCAAGAACACATTTCTGTTTTCTCCTGAAAGTTGGCAATGTGAAAAAAACCTCTTAGAGAAGAAAACATTGTCATTTGTGTGCAAGAACAGCTATCGGAGCCTATGTATGCACATTCTTGGATGTCCAGGAAGGGAGACAAAAATGCAAAGTCTGTAAGGTAGATTGGTATCGGCACTGTTTCTGCGGCTTCCACCTCATGGGATCGCTGGATGTGCTCATTCGGACCAGGCCGAGAAGTAGTACAAAGGGAACATGAGGTGTGTTAATGCAGAACATGGGGAGCTGCAGGCAAAGAGCACGATATTGAGGAGCTTCCAGCATCGTCTCAAGGGAAAGCCACCAGTGTTCATGAGAGGCCTGCTCCCTGCAAGGGTCCTGGGATGTGATGGATTGTCACTAGCAGGATGAGTAAGTGCTCTTTATCCCCTGTGGGTCTGGGAGCACCTTCTTCATCATTTCAGAATGGGTTTGTGCTGTCTCACTCACGTAGCCACAGTGACTGCCTGGTCAGGGGAAATTTTTCAAATTGGATGTATCAAGTCCCTCTTTTGTTATTTGCTTTGTGCATTAATTTGAAGTGTAGTTGCCAAGTTATGGGTACATGCAGTGGTCGGAGCAGGCTAGTTCAGTGCAGACCTTAGCCTGTGGAGCCATTTTTGCTGCAGCATCAGTGAGCCACTGTTTCCCAGGCACCAGTCCTTGCCCTCAAGCCCAGCCCAGCTCAGGGCCCTCTTATTACCCTTCCATAGCCACTAGCTGATGGAAGGAGGAAACACCTTCCTTTTGGGGTGCACTGGAATTGAATGTAAATGATATCAAACAACTGGGGAAGGAATGGTATAAAATAGGGGTTGCAAAGTAATTACAGAAACTGGTTTTGAGGGTGCAGGAAAAAGGGAAGCTTGGAGACTAACAGGAATTTACAGAGAGCTCAATGTAATACCTGGCTGGGCTGTGGGTGAGACAGGGACCCTCAGGAACACGAAGCTGAGATTTTCATTTCACCTCTTAGTGTCTTAACATTTCGTACATTGCTTTCTCATGGAACTAAGTGCCAGGCACCTTAGGGAAGGACTGGGACCCGCTGGGGAGGGCTGGCGGGAAGAGATGATATTGCTGTAGGATAGCCTGACTTAAAATGTGGTCTGCACTGCCAAGCTGTCCGAGAACAGCTCTCCTGTTGTGACTGCACAGCACTGTCCTCTGCTGGGTGCTGCATCAGGTCTCTTCACGCACATCTCGCTGCATGGGATTTCAGCTTGCAATTGATGAAGGGAAAGCTACTTACGAAGAAAAAAAAATGTTCCTTTCCTAGTACTTTTCAGTGAAATACAGCATTGGATGCATGACTAATGTTATGTATAATTAGAAATTTGCCGCTTCTCCCCTTCCAGAACTGTATCCTCAGAAGAGGAGCTACACCGTCTTGCTAGACTGTAAAGTATTACGCACAACACAATAACAACACTGAAGTAGTAATTGCTGTAGGTGGGTAGTTTGCGGGAGGGTGAAAGGCGGCCATCTGATCTGATGTCGTAATGCTATTAATCGCATGTCCCTCGATGAGAGAGGGAGGCCAAGTTTTCAGTAATTGTTTTAGGTCAGTTCTAATCAACAGCTTTCACTACTGTTCTTTAATGAGCATTGTCAAATTGGTGTCTTTGTCACATGAATGTATGCGGAATTCTCAGTGAATGTCACAACATTGCAAAATAAAACTAAAAAATATTCTGGAAACTAGTATGCTATGGTAAAAGCCTGTCACTATTTGAAAGCTGGACAACTTCAGCTCCTCCTTGGTGTTTGGCAAGGATGGACCCTTCCCAGAGGCTGCAAAGCAGATCGTCTCAGTGGCCAGGCTGGGAGAGCGTGGGTGGTTTGCTCTAGGCTACCCAGCCAGACTAAGTAGGTGACCCAGCTGGAGAACCTGGGCCTCCACCTGGCCATGCTGGAAGCCAAGTCCAAAAGAAAGCAGAGTCAGTCCTCTTCTCTGCCAGGAGAGGCTTACAGTAGCTGCACCATGTTTTTCCACATCAGCACAGTGATGCATCCTGATGCTTCTAGCCAACTCCACCAGGCCTACCAGCTGCTGCTGCAAGGTGGAAGGCTGGCTGGCTGTGTGGCGCGGCTGGTACTTGGTCCAGCCTGCTGTTGCTGTTGAGACGGACACGACATACACACACAGAGCAATTGTCGTCAAAAAAGAGTGTTCACTTTATTGTTTAAACAAGCCCTTTTATATCTTTCTTAAGAATGTGTGTCCATATATGATTGGCTCACTCTTGGCTCACTCAAAACCCAATAGTTCATAATTGGATGACTTTTTCTTTGTTGTAACTTCAATAAGCTTTCTCTACTTGCAGTCTGGCAGTTACTTAATCTTGTTTACCCAGCTCTTCTTGGGACTCCCCGGCCTCTTCAAAGGTACACGGGTACTTGCTCAAGGTCAATGTTAAACTTGCATTCCGATCCCTCGGACCAGCCGAGCTCTCCCACAGCCTGCCATGTCCTTGGCTCATTGCTAGTCAGTAGAGTTGAAAGCCAGGTTTGGCCCATTTGAGTCAGCCCTGTAAAGGGGGGAACCTCACTCAAAACTTGCAAATGAAGCAAGCATCATGTCACATCCTCGGGGTCCTCCTGAGCCTAAACGTGCAGGAGGTCAAGGTTGTAAAACAGGAACAGTTCACACAGAACAGATAAAACCAAATGCTGGGCTGGGCTGGGCCTGGCCTTCCCTAAGCATAAAAGGATTGGTAACATCACCAGGAGGTTGTTGCCACCCTGTGTCTTATCTCACCTACTTGTGCAGAGTGGACAGACTCCAAGTGATGCGCTGCTTTGGGAGTGCTTCTATCTGCGTGGGGAGATTTGTCATGAAGAAGCCATTGCTAAACCTCTTGGGCCAAAAGGGAGCCCAGAATGTGAAATGGCAGTGCAGGCAGAGCATGTGCGGATGCTGCTGTGGTTTGCAGCAGGTCCATCCCACCCTACTCCAAAATGCAAGGTTCACCGAGAGCTGTTTACCCCATCACAACTCAGTTCATGCAGTTTTCCAAGCCCCAATGCCATGCGCACCCCCAGTGCCTGCTCTTGCTGTATTTAAATGCAATTCAGCCACGTGAAGACCCCGGCAGTGGTCCGTCTCAGCTCTCTGATGTGGCCTTTTGGAGCTGTGACACGGACAATCATGCTGCATGCAGCTGTGGAGTAAGGGTCTGTTTGTGACCCAGCTGGTATCTCCAAGTGCTTGCATTTGAATTGACGCTCTTTGAAGCAGTCCTTCAGCTGGGGTATTTCTACCAGGTCTCTGGAGTGCTGAGGAGGTCTGACAGAAAACTGCTAGAAAACGGGAAAGCAGCAAGGTCCCAGCGGTAGAAATGAGACAGTTGCTTCTTCTGTTGGAGGGACAGCTCGCTGAACATCTGCTCTGATAACCAGCTGTAGGTCGACCGCACTTGTGTGTCGGTGAACTCTGGGAGGAGGCTGTCTGTGGGCAGCCCGGCCCGCTGCAGCAGATGACCCAGTTCCTGCCTGAGGAAGCCAAACATCACCACGTAGTCATACTGGACAAGACAGGGCTGGCAGAGTCGAACGAGTGGTTTCCAAGCCGTGCTGGCGTTGTGCTGTCCGCTGTCTAAAACGTCATGAACAAAGCTGCTGAAGGAAGGGCTGCTGCCCATGCCTTGCATGAACATGGAGATCAGCCTCTGGAAAGGGTCCCTGACAAACAGCACTTTGGTGTAAGACCCTAACATGGCCTCTATCTCCGTCAGGTTGAACTCCCCCAGCTGTGTCTCTGGCGTGTGCCGCCAAGGGTAGGGAAGCAGCACCATGGGTGTCACGTTTTCCTTCTCTAGCTTCTCCAAAAGGTTCTGCCATTCCTCCATCCCTGTCAATGGCACTTGGCAGTAGAGGAGGTCCAGCTTGGTGCTTACCCTCAAACTCGAGAGCAGGCGGACTCTCTCATTCTGGCTCTTTGGCAGCTTGCTGACTTTGCCTTTTTGGCTGCAGAAAGCTCTCAGTCTCTTCTTCCTGAGCTGCTGAACGTGAAGGAAGGTGTCCAGTGTCAAAGTGAAGCCTTTCTCCACCTTGGGGGTCAGGTCACCTGGGAAACACCATTTGAAGATGGGGTTGAAGAAAGCCCACAGTGGACCTCTGTCCCGAGCTGGCACCCCAGTGCAGGATGCTATGGTAGGCTCTTTTCCAGGTATTCCCGTGTGGAAAGGATATAGCATGAATGAGGAAGATAGGTAGGAGAGGGGAGGCCAGCCCTGCCGGGCAAAGAGCTCGGTTTTGCTGGGAAAAGGGTTTCTGCCCCTGTGAAGAGAGCATGGACACTCAGACCCCGCTTTTCCCAAACTGCCATGTCTGAGCACTGATCTTGACCGTAGCTTTGTGCCACGGACCCCATTCTCCACTAAATCATAATTTTTGCTTTTAGCTCCTCGCTTTCAACTGAGCTTAACTGAGGTGAGTCTACCAAAGAGGGTCAGCAATATTTTGAAAGACTGAGGAGCAGTCAATTGGTTTGTAGCTACAAATACATGACCCCCTGCAAACCCTTTCGCAGCTGTCAATTGGTTAAGATCAGCTATCGAATATATGCGAAAGCAAGAGATTATTCTTCATGGCTTGGGGCGATTTAAGGATCCAAATAGTGTAACTTCTTGCATCACTTCCATATGTAAATTTTTTCTCCTGTAGATAAAAAGGCAAAAGCAAATAAAAAGCAAAAAGCAAATAGAAGCGGGAAGATAACAAAGCAGATATAAAAGGCAAAAGCAAATAAAAAGACTCTATAACAGTTGGTTTAATGTCTCAAATTTCAGCTTTGCTTTTCACTCTGTCTTATTTTTGATGTGGAGGCCATAGTGGGTTTGAATGCAGAGGATGAATGCCTGCCTTGCTACTTTATTTTTTTTAGCAGCAGCACATCTGCCTCATCTGCTCAGGGTAGGTTATTTGGCAGCCCTGGGGAGACAGTTAGTTTGATGGTTTCTCCCAAGTCCTTGGGAAGTTAAATATTTCCCACTGATTTGGGGAAAATGTTGCATAGGGAAGAGAAGCACAGGTAAAATTAGGAAAAGGACACAACACAGCGGTGCCTGAAGCTATCCTGGGCTGCTCTTCAACTCGCCCAGCCCCAGACTGACAATGTCTGCAAAATCTGGTGATGAGTTTGGCTTGGATTGACCGGGACTGGAGGAGATGGATGCATTTTTTAGGCAAGAGAGGCATTAATCACTGATTTCCCTACCCCTGCTCCCTCCCGCCTCCCCAACAGCATTTCACCCTTCCCAGCAAAGGTTTTGGGAGTTACCTCCAGCAGTCTGACACCTGGTTTCCCCACCACACCTGAGATCATTGACCCCACTAAGGACATAAAGCTGCAGGGCCCTGCAACAAGGGCTTTTTCCACAGATTATCCTGCCCTAGGGGATGTGCAAACAGCATTTTCTGTGTCATGGGCATTTGCCCACCAAGAACCTCCAGAAAAAGCTCCAGGTCATCTCCCCCACAGAACAGAAATGCTGCTAATCATGCAGAACCACCATGGTGCCCAGGCATTACCTCCTTGGCCGGTGGCCGGGCTCCGGAGAAGCAGCCTCCAGCTCAGGATGGTGGCCGTGCCCAGGGCAGCCAGGATGACGAGGCGGGGAAGGAAACGCATTTCTCAGGCGCAACGGCAGCGCTGGGAGCTGAACACTGTGCCGGTGAGCAGGTAGGGACTTGGAGAAAACGTGTTAGGGAACCTCCTGTGTTTATTTAAGAGAAAGCACACCCAGAGCTGGGTTAAAGTACTGTTTGGGCAGCAGCTCGGCTAGGGGCAGGGAAACGGCCTGAGGCACAAAAGGTGCCTCCTGCTGTATGTTTACAACGTGAGCTTTTGAGGCAGAGTCTGCCTTTTTATTCAACGTCTCTGCCATCCTCAGCACTTGGCCACGCCAGATGATCACGGTCCCTGGGAGAAACGAGCCATGCACCCACAGCCCCGTGCAGGGTCCTGCAGAGCCAGGTGGTGTGAGGTGTCCCCGGTCCCCGAATAACGCCTTGCTCTCCTCCGGCTTTGTCACGCGGTGAAGCGCTGCTTGGGGGAACGCCGCTGCAGGGAGCAGCGTGCCCCGGGACTGGGGCTGAAGAAGCAAATGCTGGGCCATGGGTCCTGCCTTCGTGGTGCTGGTGGGTCTTTTAAGGTAGAAGCTGGGTCAGGAGAGGTGATGTGATGGGGCACATCGTGTGGCAGGTCAATGACTAAGCAGGGACTGGCAGCGCTGAATTGCTGCCTGGGCCCTTTTTGCTGGGGGCCGCTTAAAATTTGCGACCACTGCTTGTTTTGGGAGAGCAGACGGAGACCCCAGGCAGAGCAGAGGCCCCCCTTATACAGAAAAGGGGGTGCACACGCATGCAGGCAGGCGCGCATGCTGCTCCTCCCCTTCCCCAAGGAGCCGCAGCCTGACCGGGGAGTGTGACCAGGGAGCCTGACCGGGGAGTGTGAAGCCCAAGGCAAAGGGGACTGCAGTAGCCTGGGGAGTGTGACCGCCTCCCATCCAGCCCCACAGTTATCACGGCTACAAAGTCTTCAAAATCGGGGAGTGATTGTTTACAAATTGCCTTTCCATGGTGAGAGTCGCCACTTGCTGCCATTAGGATCCCTCTGGCAGCCAGGCCATAGAGTGACATGTGGCAGGGATGCGGTCCGGCTGAAAGGCCCTGCAGCCATGAGGGGTTGTAGCTGCCGAAGGAGAAGGGATTGCCGCGTTGAAGCTTGGGGAGAACAAGCAAACGCACCGGGCACGCAGACCGGGGCAGCGTACCGCACCAGGCGGTGCCCCGCAGGTGCGGGCGCAAGGGCTGCGTTGCATGGGGGCCTGCCAGTGAAGCAACCCTGTGTGGTGGAAACCCACCCCCAGGAGGTCTCGACAGAGCCCAGTCTTGTGCCACGGGTGGATTTGCTCTTGTTTGGACAACCTTGATTTTCCCACCAGAGGGTGCTCCATGCCTGAGAAACCTCTGCCCGCCTCCTGGCTGGGCGATGGAGTTGGGCTATATGCAACTCTTCCCCACTGTGGTTCAAAGAACCAACTGCACGGCCGTCATGGCCACACTTGCAACTTTTAAAGTCTGCTGGGTCTCCTTTGAGCCTTGGGGAGGGCACTGGGACTCTGGGAAAGGCTGTGAAATGCTCCCATCTCTCAGCAGGAGGGACGCGTTTCCTCTAGGTGATGGGATCCCCAGGTTGGGAGGTCAGGTCTTGCAGAGGGACCCTGCTGCACATGTCCCTGCAGCCTGTTGCCCCCAAATCCAGGAGAAGCAGGGTACAGCCTGATGTCAGGGTGCACCGGGGCAGGAGTGAATGGCAACCCTTTGCTTCCCTACCCAACAGAAGACACGCATTTTACTTTGACCTCAGTGCCATGCTTATTCCTCCCAGCTTGACGGGTCTTAGGGTGGGAGGGTGCCTGACTGAGAGATAAATATTAACTGAAAATAAGTGTTTCTTGTGTTACCGTAGTACCAACCACCCCACAAGGGCTGCATGATCATTGGAAAATGACTGCAGTGCCGGGTTCTGTGTAAGGCAGCATACCCTGCTTTTTCCCCCGCACAGGTTAGCCGATGCGGAGAGCGGCACCGTGCACCTTCCCTGCTCCGGGTGTCCAAGCTGGTGCTCAGCAGTGCTTCTCCTCTGCAGCTCCCAAAGCTGCACTTGGGCAGCTGGGCAGCATCATCCATGGCCTGGCCACACACCTGAGCAGCAGAGCCCTGCGGGGGCTGCTGCAGGAGCCCGTCTAGCCACCAGCGGACCCAGCTTGAGCGCAAGGAGGTCCTTTACATTAATGGTCTGCAGTAAGGTCAATAAATAAAAGGGCAGAAGGAACTCTGCAAGTTCTCTTAGTTAAGCAGGTGGCAACAGCATGCGCCTTCCTGCATTAAAATATAACATTTCAGCAGGGACTGTCCCAACCGCAGCCCTCGTGAATGAAAGCGCAGCTGAAACTGGTAAGAGAGAAATGCAGTTTATTTTTATTTTACAGTCATAAGATGAAAGTAAAGAGAGGTTCTCTGCCTGAGGGGCAGAAAAAATTAGTGAAAAACCTGCTTTGCTTTGCACTGCAAGGAAACAGCACTTATAAAGTTTTATTGGCATGGGTCTCTTCAGAGGAGCATGACAGACAGTGTCTGCTGTGCCTTCGTGACCTGCAAACAGGAGGAAACTACTCCTGAGCTGCTTGGGGCTGGTTTTGGGGAGCACCTGCTTTGCCATGGCTGCTTCAGCGGAGGGGCTGCCCGGGGACGTGTGCCCCAAACGCAGATTTCCCTTCATTA
This sequence comes from Scopus umbretta, assembly GCA_013400535.1. Lineage (NCBI taxonomy): Eukaryota > Metazoa > Chordata > Aves > Pelecaniformes > Scopidae > Scopus > Scopus umbretta. Next base: position 32,629 of record VZTL01035176.1, on the reverse strand, counting down.
ACAGAGCATAACTGGTTGAGTTTGTTAACTGGAGGTCGAACTCCCTCTCGGTGGCAGGCAGTGCTGAGGCTGCGCTAAGCCCTGCCAGTCAGCGATGCCCCGTGGGGCCTCGTAGGCATTAGTATCCAAACGCTGCTCAGATGCCCTTGTCAAACCCACGTGGTGGTCTCTGTCTTCCTCCTAATCAACAGCAGCGCTAATGGGCCAGGGAGGTGCACGGACCTCGAACAGCTGGTGTTACCCCGTGGCTGCAGAACTGCCTCCCACGTACACCCAAGACTGCTGCGGAGGTGGGTACAGGGCAGACAGAAGCAGGGAACCTCCCCCCTCTCTCGTATCTGTCATTTAAATGGTTAACACAGTGATTTCCCCGCGCTGCTCCCATTTTTTTTGTTTTTTTTTTTTGGTTTGGTTTTTTTTTGGTGCTGAAAAGTTTTCTCAAGTGTCTGTGGGCGCTTTAACTTACTGCTAGGCTTTCCCTGCTCGTCTTCCATTGACCGTGTAGAAGTGGTCAACAAGGCTGAGACTGCAGTTCTCAAACTGAACGGCTTCCTGCCCTGTGCTGTAGGGAGGCAGCACCCTTTTCGGGCACAGAGGCTGAGCCAGGCGTGGAAATGCACTCGCATCTTACTATTTAATGTAGTTACACAAGGGAATCAACTAGGGAATGCATTTGAAGCTTCACCTTATTTGGGAAAACTCTTAATGCTGCCAACGTGAGAAAAAGCTATTCTCTTTTTCTTTACACCAGCAATAGGATCTCCTGAATAAGGATTTCCATATTTAGCCCCACCGATGGCTCCAACTGAATTGCCTTGGGCTCACTTTTTTTTCCCCTCATAGGACGTAAACCCTTTGGAGATATTCTTATATGTTAATAAACATCCTCGTCTTCAGCCTTCCCGCATTCCTCCCACACTTCCAAATTTTGCAAAGCATTGTCTTGTGTGACCGTGACCCGCGGGCGCTGGTGTGCCGGTCATCCCCCTTGTTCCTCCGCACGCCCGCCTGCACTTGTGGGAATGTGAACTTTGCAAAGCGGTGGCAAATGCCGCCCTGTTCAGCAAGGGATGTTTTTACATTGCAAGTAAAGTAAATTCCCGCTTCTTGTTTGGAAACTCGGATACGACATCTACATTTTGCATGCGAAGTTGGGCTGTCGCTTGGCAGAAATGTGGGAGCGGCTGGAGGAGGAACAAGCTGCCCTCCTCTCAGAGCATCATTTAATGTGGGAAGAGTCTCTTGCCTTGGGGAAGGATGATCCTGAGAGCAGGGCTGCTGGCTGTGGATGCGTTGCACTGCGTGGAGTGGGATTCCTTGGAATCAAGCCGAAAAGTTGAGGGGGGGAGTGGGCATTTGTGGATAAACTGGGGGTGCTGCAAGCTGAGCGTGGGTGGCCTCTTCTCCATCACATCTCCTGATTCCCTGAGCTCCCCTCTGTGTGCTGGTGGAGCAGCTTGGCTGCCCAGCTTGCTTCAACACCGGGGCACAGACTTACCCCACCGCCCACCCGCAGGACTGCCTTAGTCGCAGGAGCTGCTCTTGATGAGGTTTAGCACTGTAATGCATGAGCTGGAGCATGCCTGTAAACATTGGCTCACTTAGTCTTGTGATCATTGAAGAGATTTGGCCAAAAGCATCCATTTGTGGCTGCTTTTGGGCTTTCCTGGTGGGGAGGATTTGGGATTTTCTTCTATCTAACTTCTGCCAGATGTGGGCAGCTGTGGTGCGAGGCAATCTGCCCCAGGCCTGTCTCCATCTCCTCCAGCGCTTGCATTCAGCACTGCTGCTGAGCTGCCAGTGTTAGCGGTGGGTTAGAAAGGTGGACGTTTGTCCTTCTGCATTGGACAGAGAGCATCAGGCCGGCTTTAGGCAGGCAGTGGGAAGCCGGAGGCCTCGGGGACTGTCCCATGCAGCAGCATCCCGGTACTGGCCAGCACTGGACCAGAAATAGTTATGCAAGGCAGAAAGGAAAGGAAAGCAAGTTCACGTTGCGCCCAAGGAGAGGAGCAGGTAGGACAATGTTTGGAGTGGTTGTTCAACTCCGGAGCTTCCTGTTTTCCTGTGAGCAGGAGCTGTGATTGTCACTTCTTATTCAGCTCCTCATCCTGGGAGGAAGACGGTATCAGGCTGTACAGGGGCAGCAGGATGTTTATGTGGTAGGCTGAGTCAAGGTGCTGCTTTTAATACTTCCCAGAGCAGAGTCATTAGGAAAGTAAAACATTTTAGTTTTTTATTTTTTATTTTTTTTTTTTAAAAAAAAAGGCTCCTAAACATCTAAAGTGCTTTGCAATTGCCATGTGAGCTGCGTGGCTTGCTGCCAGTGCTGAGTGACATTTTTTTCTAAGGCTATTACATGAGGATTTTACAAGATGCCACGAACTATTGGTAATTTAGTGAGGATTCATGTAATTAGTGATGCTGTATTGAAAGGCTTTGTTTAATTACTACATAAGCTGTTAAACTCTGATTGTGGGCCTCAGCTGGGCCCACATCAACATGAACACCTAACCGTGGTGGAGAAAGGCTGAGGCAGCTGTACAACCTCCACCACATGTCTGCTCGGAGGACCCCTCTCTCCCCGCTTTATTAGGGACAAGTGCAGTTTCCTGGGAGAGGGGGACCAGGCAACTCAATGAGCCTGAACTTCATAAAAAACTAAGGGGATTACAGCCATCATTTCTCTGTGGTAGCAGATGGGAATCCCATGGGGAAAAAAAAAAAAGCATATGTTTGGATCCATGCATGCAGGGGAAGGATGCTCGTGGGACTAGCGGCCATCACTTCCATCTCAGCAGCTCCTCACGGAGCTCCACGGCGTTGGCCTTCCTCTTTCTTCCCCTGGCTGTTAAATGCAGTAGTACTGCAGGGACTGGGGAGAAACCCAAAGCGCTTGCAGACAAACCAGGCAGTGCCTGTGTGTGCGCGGAAATTTGGAAAATCTAGCCCTTCACATTTTCTCTCTCATTTATTTTTAATATGAAAAGAGTCTTGTCCTGGCTGTTGTGTTCCTCAATAACATGTGCTTTAGGGTGTGACTCTCGGCTGCCCTTTACATTTTAGGGCCTTGACTGCAAGCAAATAGCATAGGCAGATGCTTATTTATTCCACCCAGATGCTTCTCCTCTTTGGATCACTGTTCCCTTTGGGACCAGAGAAAGAGGGGGATCCACCCTCAGGAGCTACTTCTCCACCCCACCAATGTGGGAGCAAACCATGTGCTTGACCCTCAGCTTCATGGAGATTGCCTTTTTTTTCCCTTGGGTGGCCACAGCGGCACTGCTGGCGGCTGCGCAGAGGAGATTTGGGTCTGAAATGTCTCAGGACCTCCTGGAAAAGAAGTGGTGGTGGTGAAAAATGCTGGCGTGGCAGGAAGGAAATCTCAGATGTAAAACATCCCTCACCAGAGCCAGACTTTGATCTCTCTCCTGTGGTCCTTGAAGAGAAGGGGAGTTGGGTGCTGGTAGGAGATGGACAAAGCAAGATGGGATCTCACGGGATTTGGGCTGAGCATCGGCTCCCTCACTGCAGAATGGGGACCCCTTCCCCAGGCTTCACACCCTGTGCCTGCCCCGTTTTTTGAGGGGGAAGCACTTTTGCTTTACGTTTACAGCAGCGTTTTCCCCTTCTTGCCTCATATTTTTTTTGTCACTGCCTGGCTTGGTGAAGAAGGTTCTCGCATCTGTCTGCTGCTGGACATGGGGGGATGGTTTCTCAGGCAGCTTTTGGCTCAGGCCCTGGCTTTTGCTGATGCTCCCCAAAAGCTGAGCTTGTTCAAGGGTGCACCCAGACATCTGCCTATCACCCCCGGCCTCTCCTGAGGGAGCCCTGCCATGTTACGCCGCTAGCTATCGCATTTTCTTGGTTGCCGGTTGTTTCCATTATTCATGTAGCAACTCCTCTCAACTATTTGGAGATCTCTGACTTTTTCTGAGTGACTTTCAGAGGAGGTGACAGCACGGCTTGCTTGGGCTACCTCCACACCTGGCTTTGTGGGATGTTATTTCTGATGAGCGATGTTTTCGGGAACTCTGGAGTCTCGGTCCCGACTGTTTTACTGTACCAGAAGTGTCAGGGGGAAAAGGGTTTAAGGTCTGTTTGTTTTACTTTTTGTCCAGACAATAAGCCAGCAAATACTCCCAGATTGTTTATGTTTGGGTAAGGCTGCTCCACGTCCTGTGAAAGGAAAATGACACATCTACTTCTCCTGGGGAGAGATGATGTGGGACGAATACACATGGCTGCAGGCGGGCATGGCTGCCGGAAGCCTCTTGATGCCACTGGTGTCATGCACGGGGTGGCCTTGGCGCTTTGGTCCAGCAAGGGAATGAATGCCTGGTTTGTTCCCCATTTGTGGCATTACGGTTGGGGGGCAGATGCGCAGGAAAGGCAGAGTTTGTCCCCTGGTGCCAGCCCCACACTGCTTTTTCCTCTCCCACTGGTTCCTGTGGGCTGCAAGGCTGTGGACGCTGGGAAGACATCAGCCTTCCCATCCAAAAAGCTGGTTTTGAAGTCTGTGGGATGTGAACTACAGACTGAAATTCCGCTTTCCTGCATTTTTCCCAAAAGCATGGCACCTCCCGGCATGACACTACGCAGGGAAAGGGCAGGAGGCATCACGGGGGTTTCAGCTGCAGAGCTTTGGGCTGGCTCTGCTTGGGTCTCACCATCCCCTCCCTGGCACCGGGCGCCTGACCCCACCCAGGGACACCCAGCTCCTTGTGCCTGCGTGCCCCCATCGGCCCTGAGCCTCGCACCTCCACGCATCTAACGGGATTTAGCTGCTGAAAACTGGACCGGCGGCAAAGCTGGGGCTGAGCTGGCAAGGGTGGATGCCTGGCCCTGTCCAGGCTGGCAGAGCCCCTTGCTTTGACGTGAGCCTCGTCCGAGCATGAGCAACTGCAGAATTCATTGAGGGGTACACCACATACAGCGTCCCTGCTCGGTGACACCCCCCCAGGGCCAGGTCTTATGGATGTGGAAGTCTCTCACCCTGCCATCTGGCCGTGCAGAGCTGAGGGATGCTCTGCCCTCCTCTCCTCTATGCTGATACGTTTCTGCAAACAAAATGCATACCTGAGATGTTTTTGCAGGAGCTAGGCAGCCCTTCGTGGCTAGGCACAACCAGGAAGGTTATAAAAGCAATCCCAAAACATTTTTTTAAAATTATTTATTTTCTTAAATTGCTTGCTTGTGGAGGGAACTGGCTGCTTGCCTGGCAAGGAAAGCTTGGGTAGGGATAAAAATGCGTGACCCTGAGGCCCCACAGCACCACCGGTGCCGAGACACGTCAGGGGAGAGGAATTTTCTTGGCTAGGGGGGACTGAGTGCCTGTTTTACCACCATGGAGCCTCGGCAGCTCCCAGAACAGCTCTGCCTGCTTCAACCTGGGGCAGGCGCTTTGAGAAAGGGCCAGGAGCTCGCAGCTCTGATGCAGTTTGTAGCTCCGGCTCAGTCCAATGTCTTCCTTCTTGATGTCAAAATTGGTCAGAAATATTCTTTTTTTTTTTTTCTGATGTTTCCTTGGGGTTATTTTTATCTAAAAGTGAAGAGAAGAGAAACCTACTTCTCTTCCTATTGTTTTTTTTCCCAGCATTTCTGGATTTGGGAAGGAGGAAGAAGGGAAATGACTTTCCTCCCTCATTCAAAGCTGGCAAACACAGCCAAAAATTGCCACCCCCTCCTGTTATTTTACTTTCAATAGTAAACCTCACCTAACTGTCTGTAAATTGGGCATTTCTGTGGATATTTTCATTCTGTGGGAAGAAAAAAAAAAAAAAAAAGAAAAAAAAAAAAAACCAAACCCCAAAACCAAAAACCCTCCCCTCCTTCTTCTCTCCGAAGAGCCTACATGGCAGGTATGGGTCGAGGGAACTGCTCTCCATGAGTTCAGGGCTTTGATGGACCCATCTGGGGGTACTTGGGGAGATAGGAGTGTAAGAGCCCTGCACTTCTGTCACTCCTGTTTATCCCTGTCTTCAGCTGTATATCTCAGTTGACAAGAAGAACTGCCTCATTGCAAAATCTTCCATTGCTCTGCTACCTACCACCCTCCTAGCCACCTCGCCAAGGTGAGTGGCCTTGCTACTGACAATGGCACATGACCTCCTCCTTGGTGGTGCCCCCTCCATTTTGGGGTGCAGGAATTGCAGCATGGCAATGTAATGTGTTAAATTATGTTGATTTAAATACGATTCCCCTTCCCCCCAAATAGTTGTTCTCAAACAGTTGTGACAATATTATTCAGCAGGATCACATTTGCCTCCTTGCACGTGCTGAGGTGCATTTGATTTTAATCTCTCCAAACAGGCTGAAGACAAGGGAAGTGGCTACTTATCACCCGCAGCACTACGTTTCCACAGAACAAAAATGTGATGTTACGAATGAAAGGGCCTGTAAACACTGAAAAATCACTTGAGAAGGAAAATTACACCAACGAGCAAATTGTCCCACAGTTAAAGCAGCAGCAGATCCTGGAGTCGAGGCAGTTTCGGTCTGAAAAAGCTGAAAGGATTTCAACTATGCTTCCTAGTGAAGGGCATAAAATGCGGCAGCCGTTAGAAGTCACGCTCTGGTGCTCCACCTGCCCCATGTGCTGAATTCAAAAGCAGGCAATGAAACTCTTAACTAACAGGGCAAGAAAGACATAAAATGGAGGACCAGAGATGTCCGTGCTTGAAGAAAAGGTTCAGGAGGGGCGAATGGCTGTTTCACTTTAGCAGCTGCCTGACTCTGCAAACCTTCATCTTCCCCTACACCAGTTTCCACTGAATGTGGCACATGGGAGAAAATCACATTTTGGGAGCTCAGAGATATCAGATGCGTAGTTGCTAACTCTTACTTAAGACCTTGCAGCAGATTTGCCTCTAGGAGCTGGTGACCCCAACTGGCCACTGCACCCTGGTTGAGCATCCTCAGCTGATTCTCCTGATTAAGATGATGGAGGCAAAGAAGATGGGTGATGGAGGGGCAGCAAGATGTTCTCCACCATGTGAGCCCTACACCCTGCACAGGTCTTGGGAAAGGCACCTACAAGCAGGCACCTATTGCTTGCTTTGGCCCCTGAGGGAGGGAAGCCAGCAGGGAAGAGGTGGGAAGGTGCTGTGGACCCCATGCCAAAATAGTGTTTTCAACAGCTCCTGAGTGGTGGGAACTGGCATCGCTGCTGGGATCAATGTGGGAGTGCTACCCCAGCCCTGACCTTTGGGGTTTAACTGGAGCAGGCACTGAAATGCCCCTGAGGACCTGGCTCTTGGGTCCTCCTGAGGATTTTTTAGACCCTTGGCTGGCAGCTTGGTGTTGCTCCAGCACATTCCCACTCCGTTACTCCTCCCCCTTTGCAGAAGACCATGCTGGTGCCCCAGGAGAGCTGCCAGTGCCAGCTGCCTCTATAAATACTCCTGCTATAAATTCAGAGAGCTCAGTCCCTGGCAGGCACAGCCCTGCTCCATCACTGCATTGTAGGGTGCCGGGCTGGAAACTTGCAGACTGTGAGCATAGCCACAAGAGAAATAGCTATTAATGTCTTGTTAGAAGACTTAAATTTTGATTTTTAATTGATTAATAAAAGCAATGCAGTAGTGGCTCTCTGGTACTGCAACATTTCCATTCCCTTGGTCTTTTTTAAGTCAAATATTTGAATTTTTGTACTGGGATCAATTGTTTTTTGAAAGTAAACTAATACGTGCATGCATGCAAAAGCACTGCAGGCTCCGTGGCAATGAGCCTGGGAGCTGAAGTTAGATGTCGGTGTGCTGGGGTCAGACCTGTGGGTCTTTGTTTTGCCATTTCATGGAGGAGTCAGCATGAAGCTTCCCACGGTTGCAGGATATCTCCTTCCATTTTGAAGGCTCAAGCTTCCCCAGCAGCAGCAGGCTGAAGGCAGCTCTTGCCTCCCTAGCCCCCCTCGCTCTCCCCAGCCTGGAGAGTAGCAGCAGCAGTATTTCTCAGGTTGACCGAATGGGATGTTTTTTATGCTGTCCTTGCTCAGATTGACTTTCTGAGCATTTTTGTGTGGTAAAGTTGAGTCCCTGGGAACGGCCCTGTTGGATTCAAACCCATGCGACAAGGAGGAAAGCCTCGCCTGCATCTCTGACAGCTCCTTGCAATATTAAAGGACATCTCAGAGATGGGCTGCTTTCAGTCCCGAGTGCCATGTCGTTTACATCCACACCTCCAGTGAGAGAATCAAGATTTATTCTTAAAAGAAAAAAAAAAAAAAGCACTTTTCCTTTTCTCAGGGAAAACTCTCATTCCCTTTTACTCACTTGCCAGGAGGAACGGCTTGCTGGGGGTTGAGGGAAGCTTCTGCTCGAGACCCGGGAAATGTGTGAAATCCTCTTCATGCTCTTGGCACGTCTCCTGTTAGCGCTTAAGGATTTCTGCCCCAGTCACAGAGAAAAGCAGGCGAGTGAGAGTAGGAGCCGGTGGGTGGCAGAGCCCTTGCCACTGTTTTTCTTTCATAAATGATGCTAGTGACCTTGGTGGCTTTTGGTGTGTGAGTACCTGCCCAGTGCAGATACAGATAAGAAAAGCGGTGCTTTTGCGTTACAGGAGACTGAGAAAATCATTGGCATTCAGGCTTGAAACAGCCTGTCCTGAAATTGCGGTACTCCCGTTTCCTGCAGAGCGTGGGCAGAGGTGGGGAGCAACCCCCCGAGGCAGTCCCATATGTACTGCTCCTCCTCATAGCTCTGGGAGCTGTGTTGGGGAGCGTGGGCGCCATGTCATGGGGGAGTGGGAAGGGTGGGAGGAATGACTGTTCTCCTGCGCTTATATTTATCTCCCAGTTGATGACCAGGCTCAAAAGGCAGGATACGCCTCCCTGGAGCCTGACAAACTCACAAACATCTACCTGGGAAGGATGCAAACCCAAATCCTGCTACTAAAAATATTCAGGCAAACAGAGATTTTCCAAAACAGAGTTCTGGAAATGCTAAATTTGGTGGTGATTCGTCAAGGGAGGGGGGCACAATTGCTTTATTTATTTTCCCCTAAGGCGAGCAGGAACAATGTAAATCCTGAACACCGTTCATCCTACCCCCTCAGCTGGGCTGCCATGCTTTGAAGTGCCCATCAATAACCCCATAGGCACCGGCTTCCCAAGAAGGTGGACCTGCCGCGAAAACAGGAATCCCTTATCGGGCGGCAGGAAATTCTATTTTTACATGAAGTTCAGATTAAAAATAAAAGGGAAACATAGGCACTGGGGGTGCGGGCTAAAATTAAACCTTGAGCTTCTCCCCTGATGGCTGGCTCCTGCTGCTCGCCTGATTGAGAAACCAATGGTGAACGCCAAGAAGGAGCCTGCTGCCACTGACTGCTCTCAGTGGGGTTTGATCTGCTGCTGTGCTTTTCTCTTCACAGTGAGCTTTATGAGTGTGGCTTAAATGAACCACCTTGGACCACTGCTGTGGCCAAGCCCTGCGTCCTGGGCAAGAGGCTCTTTCACAGCTTCTTCACACAGCTCCTTGACATATTTCTGTACCAAAGGGTTTGGTTTCTGACTGCCCCACGAGCTGCCTTGTCCTACACCCAACCCAAGCCTTTCTCTGACCAAGCATTTCTGCATCCAGGTGTCTGACATGATGTATTTGTGCATCTTGAGGGTCTGTCTTGCCCAAGTGATTCCCTTGCCACCTGCAAGAGATGGAACAGCACATCTGGTCTGGATTTTGAGCATCACCTTACAAAGTTTTGCCAGATCCATAGTAATGTAACAAGCTCTAAGCCACAATCCCCAAATCTCTTCCTTTCCTGCAGTCCAAAACTGAAAAGCCACTGCCAAAACAGTGCTTTGGTTGTGTACTTTCATTACCACTGTGATTTGTACAACAAATGCAAACTGTTTGCAGCCATGCTTTTGTTCTTTGGCATCTCAGGGCTCTGCCAGCTGAAGCCATGCTTGGGGCTTTCCTCTGAGCTGCACCAGCTTTACCAGCTCTGTGGGCAGGGTGGCACTGGGGCAAGTCCCGCAGGAGGCGTCAGTCATGAAGGTGGCCCTGATGGCACCTTGTCAGCAGTTCTGTCAGGCAGCTCGTTTCAGGCTTATCTGTAGTGGACCTTGGTCCAAAAGGCTTTTTGCTTGGCTTGCAAAAAAGCAATTAAAATGTATCCAGAAAAGTCACCTGGTAAAAAAAATGCACAAGGTGCACACCTCCTGACTGACCACACTGACATTTTTGTTTTTTTGTGTGTGTATTTATATATATATACAGGCACACTCTACCTCCTGTCTGGAAAAGTCCCTTTCAAGTGGAAATGGAAAGCAGGAGGGCTTTTGAGCTCAGGTGGGGGGTCTTTGCACTATGACAGGTTTTCAGCTGGGTGAGAGATGCCCTAACCCTGTAGAGGGCTATAACCAGCTGTGGGGGGGTTGCAGAGGGACACCCACAGCTTGATTTATCGGTGCACAGCCAGGGATGGGTGTTTTATATCTCAGAGGACAAGCAGCGTAGGAACGCAGCCTGTTAACACTGACACAGCCCAGAAAAGCAGCGAGTGTCCAAAAGGCGGCGAGAGGAATGTAAATGGCGGTCAGAGATGATAAACCGCGTGGGCGAGTTGAATGTTTTGAAGCTCAACAGGAGCAATGGAGCAAATGTGCTGAGCCTGGGGGGGCTCAGCCATTGCTTGCCCTGGGGGTACCACTGCCAGCTCTGCCCAGGCTGACCCTACACAAACTTTACCCAGTGGAGTGGCTTATTCTGAGAGGGGATAAAGTGAAAGTATGTGATGACCTTTTTCTGCAGCAAAGCTTCGCTCTGAGCCTTTGGCTGAAAAACATACCCTGAAAGGTTGTTTGCTTGGAAAAAGTGCTGGAGAGCATTTGCAGCCTTCATCAGGAGAGGGGAGCCCAGAAAAATTGAGTGGAGCAGCCTGAGTTAGCCAGACCTCTGCTGAACATTTGCAGGGGTCTGGCTTGCTGGGTGAACAGGAGTTTGAGAGCAGAACTTCTTTCACCTGAGCTGGTCTCCTCCTACTTAATGCAATTATAGGCAGGTTTGAAAGGCTGGGGAGAGAATAGCAGTGTTGGCCTGCTGCTGTTGTGAGTTGTGTGAAGGGAACAGCCTTTGGAGAAGAGGTAGGGAAGGGGAGGAAGCATTTGGTGCTGGTTTCAGATATTCTTGAATGCGTGGCGCAGGAGGGAGCTGCCTGGGTTGTTGGCTCAGCCATACTGTTTTTAGAAGATGGCTTTTTGGTTTGGGGGGATGGTGAGGTTGCAGCATCTGTCACTACTCCTGTTTGTGGCTGGCTTGGTCAGCTGCATGTATTGAAATTTAACACTGTAGTATCATTTGCTTTGCCTGTCTTCTTGCACACTGAAGCAGGTATGTGGGAAGAGGCACTGTCCTCCTTGCTAGCTAATATGGGCAAGAAATCAAATCGTGCTGGGCACCCCCATGTGTGAATGACTGCATATGGCTCACACACAGTGACAAATGAACGTCTGAAAGCCCACAAAAATGCAAGTCTGTAATCTCCGCTATGTTGTGCAAGCGCTTCTCGCTTTTGTCACTTACTGTAAGATGAAGTGGTGAAATTTGGCTTAATGAAGAAGTGATGTGAAACAGTGCCTAGTCTGATTTGGAAAAAGTGCTGATCAGAGGGCTGCTCTTCCTCCATGGGGAGCAATCTGTTTTGAACTTCACCCTTTAAAATTACCTTGCTCATGCATAAATGGTTTTGCTTTGCAAAACATCACTTTGCTGTTTTGCCCCCTTGAAATCATTGTCATGACTGTCTAGACTGCTCCTGTGCTGGTGAAACCGGGGAACTCTGCCCCTGCCTTTGCCCTTCCCAGGGAAAGGGACTGTGTACTAGAGGACAAGTGGAGCATTTAAAGTTATTTTTACTTCACTTTCTGGAGTGGACTGAAATTCTAGCTGGTTATTCCCCTTTTAATGAGAGGTGATTTTAGGGGATTAAATATTAAAATCCTGTGTAGGAATCTGGTGCTCCTGGGGGATATCTTGTATCCATATTTGATGTTGAATCAAGTGCGTGCAATGATTTTTCTCTTATCTCTGAAGAAGAGAGGCTTGTGGGGCTAGTGAAATCAGAGATGCATGTGAATGCCTTCGGGCTGGGGCGGGGGGCAAATCCTCCACCAAAAGCCCCTTGGGCAGAGTAGCATTTACAGGGGAGGGGCAATGGAGCGGTATTCCTTGCTCTGATACAGCCTGTTTGGCCCAGGTATAGGACCTATGGTCTGACCCCAGTAATCAGGAACAGCGGGTCCAGGGAGTGCACTGAGGTGATGGAAAGGAGAGGGCTTCCCATGGAGGCCATCGGGATCCCCAGGCTGCTGCAAACATGGGGCAATCTGTGCAGGAGTGCTCACTGGTGACTTTGGGGTTTCAAATAAAAACCTGTCTTTCGAGATCCCCCACGTGAATATAGGGCAGGTCAGCAGTAAGCAGAAATAGCCACCCATCTGTTGGCTCTCAAGCGTGCATATGATATGCACCCAGATGTAACGGAGGTCATGCCACCCCCAAGAAGATAGGTAAATGCAGAGCTTGTGACCCTGGAGACTTCAGCTTTTTTTTGCTGGCACTAGAAGCCGTGAGTGTTGTCGGCAGCGGTGCAAAATGCAGAACTTGAGAGAGCGCAGGGTAGGACCAAAGGTGCGCACCGAAGTCAATCCATCATCTCTAAGTGGTAACGGACTCAAAATGCTTCTCTCGCCTGCTTCCTCAGCTGATGTGCTCAGGTTTCTTGGACCTGGTCCCCATTTCACATTCAGTAAAACAGAACATATTCTGCAACACAATATGTTTGAGGGAGTAAAAAAAAAAAAAAAAAAATCTGTCCTTCTTTTTCTGAGGTGTTTGAGAGAGTAAATTTTTATCGGTGGGGGAGGGAACCAACCAACCCCAAACTCAAAACAGGAAGCTCTTATCAGCTTGCCAGGAAGCTCTATTGCTTTGTGGAAGTGTTACCCTACGGTCATTGCTACTTTCAGTAGCTGTTTGTGAGTAATTTATGGCTTTAAGATGGGCGTCAAATCTTCCATGCAAGCAGGGGAGAGGCCCTAAAGCTGGAAGGGTAGGAGTGGAGGGTGGAGGGGAAATACCAAGGAACAGGATTTGTATTATCTTACTACCTATATTTACAATGATAAGATTTTCATTGTCTTCTATGGTAAATTATGATCCTGTTTTTGTTCTGTATTTGGATCAGGAAACAACAAACCTGTGTCTTCAAAAAATGCACAAGCTTAGTCTGCTTTTCCCTTGTCCACTGATGCAGTCACTCCTTCATAGAAAGCCACTAGGTTAGTCAGGCAGGACTTGCCCTTGGTGAAGCCATGCTGGCTGTCTCGAATTGCCTCCCTGTCCTCAGTGTGCTTTAGCATAGCTTCTAGGAGGATCTGTTCCATGATCTTCCCAGGCACAGAGGTGAGGCTGACTGTTTGGTAGTTCCCAGGGTCCTCCTCAACAACAAAAAAGTTGTGGAGTACCTCAGCCTTCTCCTCATCTGTTGATGTTGGGTTGCCATTCTTGTTCATTGGTGGGGGTATGCTTTCTTTGACCTTCCTTTTCTGGTTGACATTAGGAGCTTACAATTCAAATCCGACAGGTAGTTGTGTTGAACAGTGCTGGCTTCTTGCCCAGTATTTCCTTTTATTTTGCTTTTTTATCCCCTGGTGTATCTGTTTGAGTGCTTTGTGGATTGCTGTCACCCCTGCAGTTGCCTGACATTACAGCCATCTTTCCAACAAGATACTTGGTGTCCTGTGAGCTGTGCTGGGCATGCACAATGCAAAGGAGGAAGTGCAATGCTGCTGCTAGGTTATCGTGTTCGTCGTGTTGACTGCTGACTAAAGTGCTTGTTTATCTTTTAATTTGTGCTGGCAAATCTCTTCTGCTTAATAAAAAAAGAATTGAACTTTTGTCTGGAAAGCTGAGCTTCTGGACCATGAAGGAAAAAGAGAATTTCTGAGTGTGTAACCCATGGCCAGGTCTCTTAAAGGCAGTTTGGCATCAGGGCTGCACGCTGGGATGACGCCCCTGGTCAGCTCACTGAGTGCCACCAGCAATCTAGAGCATGTTTCCATGAGGTCCTGGGCTCTGGCCTGGCGTTTAGAGACACACCATGGTGTGACCAGGCTTTGGGAGTGCGGGAAGTGATGCTTTTTTGGGAACAGTGCTTTTCTCAGCATGGTTTGGGGTCCCTCTTGGCTGGAGGAGTCCCTGTGAAACCAGTATCAGAGAGGTTAAAGATCTCCATCCTTCCATCTCATAACAGATAATGCCTGCACTTTGAAACCTGGCTGTGCTTATTGGCTTCTGGTCAGATATACCTCTCTGAAACGTATCTTTAAATACAAAGATCAACTTTTTTATTCACCCCCTGGTTTTTAAATGATGATCTTAAACCCAGAACACCCTGTGCAGAGAGGTTCAGCGTACTGGTATTCAGTGCTTCTGGAAAATAGGATTGTTTCATGATTGCTTGAAGTCTTTGGCCAAGCCTAGTTGATACACAGAGGTACAGCATAATAATTGCACTTGTGTGTGAATGCGTTTTTCTCTTTTAATATGCACTTTATCTTTCTGATAGGGCATTTGAAGACACATGTCTGAAACCCAGTAAACAATGGCCTTTTTCTCTCCTTGGACTGCATTCCGTGTTTGCACTTGCACTTCATTAGGAAGTAAATAGCTATTTGCCGGGGCTGTAAAAATCATTCTTCCTCTCCTTGTACCTTATCTCATCTTCCTGGGCAGAAGTCAAGAGCCTCTTTCTTTCCCCCGCCCCTTCCCTCTTGGCTATACAATTGAATACAAATGATCCAAGGGGTATAATATGCCAGGTATTTTGCACACTCATCTCTGGGGAGCTGATAACAGCAGCCTGCCTCTCTTGGAAAGCCTCTTGGCCTGCTCTCTCTTGCTGGAGTCAGCAGTTGCTCGTGGGGCCGGTAGATGCTCGCCTTCCTTGCTCTTCCAGTGAAGGACTGTGGGGCAGGCGATGAGGTTGCATCTGATGCTTTGAGGTGCCTCAAGAATAATTAATGCTATAAGCTCACAGGCAGGTCCAGTGGCTTAATTGCAAACCACCAGGCAGAACAGTGGGGTCCCTGAAAGACATTTTCTCAGCTAGAGGGGGAAAATGGACTGTGAACAGGTCTGACCAGCCCTGGAGATGGTGGGAAGCCAGGTCTGAGCATCTTCTTTCCCCAGGGGCCTCCAAGT
The DNA here is from genome assembly GCA_013400535.1 of Scopus umbretta. NCBI lineage: Eukaryota > Metazoa > Chordata > Aves > Pelecaniformes > Scopidae > Scopus > Scopus umbretta. The sequence continues at coordinate 17,426 of VZTL01035176.1, read as the reverse complement.
AGCTAAGGTGAGCCTGCCAGCTCAGTGTCATTGCGACTTTGGCAGCCTTTCCATGTAAATCACAGCTCCAACGTTCACGTCTGCAGCAAGAAGATGGACAAGTAAATACCCTTCTGGGCAAAGGCAAAGGGCTGTAGCTGGCGCGTGCCTCTTGGGCTGTGACGGTGGCCTGTGGTTCTCGGCAGGACCGTGCCAGCTTTTGTTCTAAAATGTGCTCCTGAAAGGAAGCAGTGAAAGGTCCCCAGTCTGCCTTTATTTCTGTGAAATGAAGTGAAATGAGTGAGGCGACCCATCGGAAGCAGATCATTAAATATTTGTGACCTTGCATGATCCCTACAGGGCTGGGATAGAGGCAGACGGAAAGGGCAATGTGTCCTTGTTTGTCATGTTAGCAGTTTATGATCTCCTGCTCTGCAGAGCTTATTTCTCTCCCTTATGAAGGAGACATCCATGTTTCCTGCTGGGTGGAGAGTAGCTGCTCCAGGGTGGCTGGACAGACCCTCCACGGAGGAATGACCTGCTTTCAACATGCTCTACTTGCACCAGCCTGCTCCGGCTGCACGCATGTTGTACCTTGGCCAACTTCCAGCAGTTTCCCTCCCATCCTCTGGTGCCACCTCTGAGCCCCTGAAACTCCCTTCATGCCTTTGGCAGCTTTTCCTGAGTGCTTTCACTTCTGCCATGTTGCTTTGGGACCTGACATGAACTGACTTTTTCTACAGAACGAGGGTCATCAGTCTTGCCCATCTCAGAGGGTCCTTGGGGTGTCAGGATAAGCGCTTTTCTTTCCCCCTCCCACTGTGCAGGTTGGATGGAGATCTGTATTACCCTAAAGCCCTAGATGGAGGAGAAGGAGGACAGAGAGTAGCCTCAAAGAGGAATTGCTGTGAAAAAACACAAAGAAAGCACATAACTGCTCCTTCCAGGTTCTCACAAGATGTGAAACTCTGACCTTGGGTCTGTAGTGAAATGCTGCCAAGGCTGAGATGATATGGTGTTTCTGGGGTTTGACTGAGCTATGTAGAGGACTGAGGTGGGGGGGGGGCGGGAGGCAGGGAAAGCTGTTCAAGCCTAGACTTTGCCACTTCATAGGCAGCATATGATCTCTTCTCTGTGCTGTTCTGCCTAAAGGTTGTGCCTGAGGCCTGGCAGAGCCTCCTCCACAGCATGCCCTCCCCTCACAGATGTAGGGAACGTAGCTTGCAAAGCTGGGAAAGTACTGTAGGCAAAGGGCTAGAGCAATTGAATTAGCAGAGCTTAAAGGAAAGTACTGCTGCCAAACCTTGCTGCCTCATCAGTCACCATTCCTGCTGAGTGGGATGAAAAAAAAACAAAACCACCAGAAAACCCACCACCATAAGGGTTGCATGGTTGCAGAGATGGCTTTAGCCCAAGTACCATGGCCTTTGAGAACATCAATGGTCTATGGACTATGGTTTGCTTACTGTGGACCTGGATGTTTAGGAGGCATTTAACCACTTTTGTTGCATAGCATTGCTATCCTTGATGCCTACGACTGGCAAGGCAAAGTCTATTTGTAGCTCCATCAAGAACTGATTGCTGGTTATAGCATGTACTGCCTGCCTCGGACTGAAGCAGGTTTGAACCAGAGCTTAAACTAGGTACCAATGTATCATCAGCACTTGACCATAGTGGGTTTTTTGCTTAAGGCTCCCTGAGAGAGCTGGGGTTGATATTTACTGCTTGCATAACTCTTGTTCTGTAAATATCTCTGTCCACTCCTGTGCACAAGACAACTCTGGGCAGTAAAACTTCTTTCTCAATCACTCTTCCAGTTGCTGGAAGAGTTTATCTATTGCCTCAGCAGCCTACAAAGCTCCAGGTTAGTGTTAAATGGCAACTACTAGATCATCCCCTTTCTTCCTTTCCCCTTCCAAGGCTGTTCAATTTCAGAAGAAAGAGTTGGGTCTTGCATGGCTCAGAAGGGATTTAGGTGTGCTCTGCTAATGTATGTTGGTGACTGCTGGAGAGACCCCAGGAAGTGTGCCACCATTTCTTTTTATGACTTAGTTTGCAAGCTGTGGTTTCTTGGCAGAGAGGATGGCCATCAGTCTGCTTTTACCCTTTGGCAGGATGAGTCATCAACGATGATGCTATTAATTCGAGAACTAATCTTCCTTGTGGCAAATGGTGTGAGTTCCCTAGTTTGCCAAAGGTTTGCTCCATGCTGGAACTGGATTGATGAGTGCTAGTTAGCCATTTTGGATGTTTTAAGCTGCTTATGACCTTTCTGTGTATACAGAGGAATTAAAACTCCTGACTGGCATATGAAGGAATTCTTTACTGATGGATTGGGTCCTTCCATCCTAATCAGGGAGCAACTCTGCTTTTGAGAATTTAACATATCTTCCAGCTGCCAGCTGGGACCCCAATTATTCAGTACAAACTGGTACAGTTTTTTTTTACAGTTTTCAGGTACAAACTGGAGACACCTGTGCTGTGTGATGTGAACTTTAAAGATGGTTGGATGGCGACAATTCCCCCTTGTCCTCTTTGTGAATGGCTTAAACATGGTAGGCAGACAGAGCTCTTATTTTGATTCCTTTCCACTGTCTTTTAAAAAAAGCTGCTGAAATCCTGCCTTGAAAGCTATTGGTTGAAGGAGGTAAGAGAAGTGGCCAGAGAGTTTTCCCTGGGAGCTGTGCTTCCTTCTGGCCCCTGTGCTGCCCTTGCCTTATAAGGAGCTTCTCCGATTCTTATCTTGCTGATAAATGCATAGGGTGGTAGACTGAGGGGTAGGTAAAAGCTACCTAGAGAGAGTTTTTAGTTGGCATTTGCTTGCAGTGATCTTGTGAGAGGTGTAAGGAGAGGAGTTCCACACATGCACCCTTCGTTTGTCTGAGCAACGGCACAAGCGAGGAGGACAGTATAATCCAAGGCCTATAAATATCTCCTACGGTCACGTCTTCAGAAGACACTAATGGAGCCCTCACTGATGCTTGTTTATGCGATGTGTAACTAGCTGGAGAGGAGCCCATTTTAAACCCTAGCAACTTGTACAGTGTTTGACGTGCTCCTGACCAGTGAAGAGATCAGTGCAATGGGAATGCTGCGAACGTTTGCCATACTTGCCAGGGATTTCTCTCCCTTTGGGTGGAGAGGAATTGTTTCAAAGTGTGTTCGTCCTGCTTTAAATACTGTCTCTGTTACTCTTATCTGCAGTGCTTGAAGGAGTTGGAAAGCTACACAAGTGATTGACTTGCCTGCACTAGCCTTGAACTTCTTAGCACGTTGAGTTTCCAAACTAAGCCTTGTTTTCCCCCCACCCTTGCACAGACCAGGAAGAGGAGGGAAAGGCTCATAAGCACAAGGAAGGAAAGGGAAAGACCAGAAAATAGTAGATGCTGTATTGTGAAAACTCTACAAAAATAACTTGGATGTTATAGTCAAGCTGCTCCTCTGGAATAACTCAGTGCTGTTCTTCCTGACTGTTTCCAAATACCCAATCTGTCAAACTTTGAAGGACTTGAGGACTTCTGGGCCTGGGAAGGGGTTAAATAGTCTATTATGTCCCCTGATTTGCCAAAGCCTAAATGTGGAGTCACCTCTTCCCACAGCTTGTCCCTATATTAAGAGAAACATTGAAATAAACAATAGCAGAGGAGGAAGCTATTAATGATGCAAAAGGTGTAGCATGTTCTGAGGTAAATTCTGCAGAAGCTTGTTCTTGGTTCCTGCTGGGCTTGTAGGAACACTGTCACTCCATGTAAGGTCAAATCACCCGTAACTCTGTGTTCCCCAACCAAAGTTTGCCATCATATGGACAAAGCATTAAGGCATAATAAGGAGAGAAAATTAAAAGAACAGTTTCCAGACCTAAGTCTCAATTTCATTGTTGTATGAAGTTTATGTTGGAACTTAAGATGATGGAAAAACTGATTCTAACCTTTTCTGTTTGATTAACAATCCCTCTGAACTTACAGCGTGCTGGATAAATTCCAGCTCACAGAAGTAATTGCCTTTTGCTAAACTACACACCTCCTGTGAAATCACATTCAGGGAACTTGGTGTAATTACTATCCTTCCCTTCAAATAAATGGTTGCATAGCGCTGTTGATCCAATCCGCCCAGAATGTTCCACAGTAGAGAGAGCTTAATTTTCAAGCCCATATACTAGCCCATATAGCATGTAGGTGCAGATTTTTCTTCCTTAAATCCTTCCCAGAAAGGAACAGAAAGAGCAAAGACCAAATGCAGTTCCTATTTGGAGAAAGAGAAAGGACCTTCTTGTTCTTCTGACCTCATGAAAGCTCTTCTGCCTGAGGATGGGTAGAGAAGGGCATGTGAGGATCAGAGAAGCAAGTGATACTGGTATGTTCATGTGATATAACCCCCCCCCCCCAACCACAGATGTGAGCAAATGAATAGGTTCCTCTGTATAACTTCCTGGGGAAACCTTGTTCAGTAATTGAAAACTGCTCTGAGAAAAAGGAAACACTGCTGGACACAGACAATCACATCCAGGAGCATCGCATCGCTCTGTGAACCAGCAAGAACATGCACAGGCCGGAGGCTGTGTGCACAGCCTGAAGGCCTGGTGGGCTGGGGAAATCACATCTTGCCACCGATTTGGGACGCAGTACAGGCGCTTGGGACTGCCCAAGTAGTTACAATGCTGAAGGGGGGGGGAGGGGAGAGGGTGGGGGTGCAGCTGCTGTCTGTGGGAAGGGACGGAGAAACATATGCATCTCCTCATGGCCATACTAGAGAGACAGGATTGCATCTATTTTTGTATAGAGAACATCAGGGTGCTTGAGGTGTGGTGTGGTTTTTTTGGTGTTGGTTGGTTGTGTGTTTTGGGGTTTTTTTGTTTGGTTTTTTTTTTTTGTTTTGTTTGGGTGTATGTGTTGGGTGTGGGGTTTGGCGTTTTTTGGGTTTTTTTGTTTGTGGTTTTTTTTTTTAATTTCCTAAAGAGCTTAGCAAGAGTGAAATGTGCTGGATAAACTTATCTGAACACAGAGGTCTAGTTGTAGACTCTCTGCCTCTCTGGAAACACAGCCTCTCAAGTTGCCATCCTGTTCCCTCCCTGTAACAGGGTCGCTTTGCCTCCTGCCTTGTTGCTGAACCACAGTGCAATTGTATTAAGTAACTGCATGTTTGTCACTAAATGCTCGTCTTTGGTTTTTCCCTTCCAGCACAACTGGGGAAGTTGCACTCTGACAGCACAAGTGGTTTTTGAGCCAAGTGTTGAAAGAAAATCCTCGCGCCGCAGAGCTGTGGTGGTGTTCTGCACCCTTGACCTGCACTGGCAGAGCTCTTTGTGCCACTGTCCCGCTGGCATGTCCGAGTGAATCGTGCCGAAGCATCCTGGAGAGGCTGGCATGGGGACGTAAAGAGCAGGAGCCTCTGCACGATATGCAGAGCAGAGGCAGGAGCTGTGGCATGTGCTGTAGTGTCGGCATGCCCTAGCTGTGGTGTTGGGGGCGACCGCTGCTACCAGCGACAGAGAAAATCTTTTGTCGTTTCCTGTTTAAAAGCAAGCCTTTTTTTGAGATGGCTAAAGCACAGCTGCAGTCAATGCAATGAAAATGAATCTACTACACGTTTTAACAACAGGCTAGTGACTCGGTTTGTGACCTTGTATGCCCAAACAATCAAGCACAAAAGGCTTTTTGCCCTGAAAGCCATTTGATACCCATTACAATGAATTTTTGGTCTACCTGAGCACCTTGCTGGTATATACTGGAAAAAGACTGATAGACCTCGCCTTCTCCCATTCCCTTTGAGAGAACCAGTAATCTTCTGCTTTTTAAGAAAGTGTTAAATTTCAGCGTGGTATGATTAGCACAAGCAACGTGCTGTGTGAGAGGCCATCAGAAAATCATGCCCGCGTAGAGGTAGCACTGACTTGAGGTGCTCTGTTCAGCTTCAACCTTGTCCCTCAGCCTGGAGTCAGATGGATGCAAATTCCACAGAAAGACTTGGACAGCATTAGCAGATGTGCATGCTGTAATGACAGTAAAACTGGGGTTACTGGGTAATTGAACCAGAGTGACATACAGTCTGCTGACTTCTCTTTAAATTTGCATTTATTGTTTCTTCCTCTCCACCCTATGATNTCTTTCCGAGTCCTTCCCCTGCACTATCCTAAGTGCGCTCACTGCCTTATTCAGTGCATCTCCCATCCCCATTCTGGGGATAATGATCACTGGAATGAGTACGTAAAGAAAGGGCAATGAAGAAAGAGGTAAAATTAGAGCCAGCATGATTTAGGACTAAGGTTTTTTGTGTCCTTTCCAGATCTTGATAAATCTGTAGCATTCTCATCTGTGACTGGCAAGAGGAAACTCTTCCAATATATTCCTTTTCCTAATTAAGTATTTATTTGGTTGGTACTTCTCCCCTATGTTGAACAAAGTGAATCGTGGGTACAATTCCACTTGCTTCAGCAAGTATCGAGGGTGTGATCAGACTGCCAGAAGAGAAAGGAGACGCTGCAGATGTTAACCAGTCATTCAGCAGTGCACATCGGAGTCCAGCAGGGCTGATCTGTAAATGCACACTTGGGAATGTGCTAAGGATGATTTAATCATTCTGTTACTGTAGAAATGAGTTGTGTTTTTTTTTTTTCTTGTCAGCTGCATTTCATTTTGCTATGTAAAGAAATAGACAGATCTGGCCTTTCTTTTTTAATAATGTTTTAGGACCAGGGTACAAAAAGGTTAATGCATTAATTTTTAAGACAAGTGATAAATGTACTGCAATAAGCACATCCTACATACACAGAATATATTTCTCTATATAATATTAACACAGAGATATAAAATAAGTTATACTTGTCTTGGTTTTTGATCACAGTAGGAGCTCAGCTTATATAAAGTGACAACAGGAATTGGAACAACACGCTGCTCCAAAACAACAACAAAAACCAGAAGAGTGACTCTGTGTGTGTTTGGGAAACAAAATAGGAAATTGAGGGATTTCTGCCAAAATCAGGTCTTGAAAAAAAAAATTTCATAGAGCATGAAAGACTCAGGGGGGGGAAGGTCTCTTGGCTCAGGGTAGAGGTTCTGGAGGGGACAGAGTGTTAGTGTGTGGTGAGGAGGAGGGTGGTGGATGAAGGCTGTCAACATCTCTGCTATATTTGTGGGGGCATAAGCAGTAGAGCAAGCTCTGCCCGCTGCCCTGCTGTGTTCTCTGCTCTTATGATGGACCATCTACCCGACAGTGAGGGGTTCTTATCTTTACAGTGAGAATGGGACCTAGTAGCTTTCACTGTGCACGATGAGAGTAAACCTATCACTTCACAGGAATGATGAACACCACCATTGTTCAAAGAGAAAACACTATCCACTGGTTGTGAAATGTTCAGTGAGCCTGGGAGTGGTGCTCCTCCTTCTCAACCCACCTGATGTCTGCCTCTAGTGCCCCCCCTCCTTCTGTTTCCCTTGGGGGCAGTGGTTCTCTTGCTCATGCCTGCAGAACAAATCTCCCCTGGGGATTCAATGGGAGGTAGAGGTGACTGGGAATTCTTAGCGCCTGTCCCAAAGCAAACAATGAGGAACTCCAGCTACCCAGTTCAAAGCTGTTTCAGATTTTATTTATATTTTTTTCTTAAGGACAGGGAAATGCTTGTAAAATTTGCATTGAACAGTGATTCAAGATTCCTAAAATTCTTAACTCTGGGGTTTAGTATCTAGTATTTTAGTGTGGGCTTATGCTAATTGGGAAGTGCTCTTTAGTTTGCCCAATACCTTGGAGACCTTGTGGTTTCCTCTCCACTATCAAGATCTCTGTCTCCTGAAGTTTGCGAGACCCATTAAACAGCAGAAGGTGCAGTCAAAGCTCAAGAGTGACACTGGCAGTTAGCAGATTTCTATTAGTGCCTATTCCACTCAAAAAATGCAGCCCACTTCAGTTTTTCTTCTACTCCCACTTATCAGATTCTCCTAGTCTCAACGTCCTTTCTTTACCTTTATATTTACAGACTACACATTAGAAGGCAGGGACATTACACTGGAAGAGTTAACTGCATATTATCATGAAGTAGGATTGGACTTTGTTCTGCTTTAGTTTTTTTTTTCTTCATACAGCAAAATAGGTATAAATCCAAAGATGATCTCACGTCTAAAGGTATAATTTAAGTAAACATGTTTTTCTACATCTTTTCTCCCCCTTCCCTTTCCCTCTCCCCTGTAACCTTGCTTTCACTCTGTTATTTTCCTTTTGGATGGAGGGAGGAGATGGGAAGGGAGCTCGTTTGGCAGCTCATGCCCCTCCAACTTGACTTTAATGAGATGATTCGCCAAGGCAAACTCCTCATCATCCAGCATGCCATCTTTGTCGATGTCAGCCAGTTTCCATATCTTGCCCAGCACCGTGTTGGGCAGCTTAGACCTTACCATCTCCTTCTTTGCGTTAGCACCAGTTATTTTACCATCGACAGGCGAGAGTGTGTAGAAGATCTCATCATACATGGGCTTGTCCCTGGCGACCACCCACTCGGCATCATCGATCCCTTCGCCAGCGCCTTCGCCATAGCCATGGCCAAATGGACCATGCAAGGTGCCCTCAAAGGCTCCTCCCTTCACCATCTGGGTTGGCCGCTGTGACTCTTCCTGGCGTACAAGCACCATAAGCTGGGCGATGTCGTTGGCCAGCATGTCTTCCACGGTCTCCAGCAGCTTGCTCTTCAAGGGCTGGAACTTGCTAAAATCCTGGGCTTGCAACTGATCCTTAAAGTGGGACAACATAGCAAGAAGTAAGCTATATGGCCGTGCGCAGTGCAGCAACAGTGTAGAGTGGGATGCCTGTCTGCTGTCTGGCTCAAAAAACTGCTATTGCACAGGTGGAATGGGGAGCTCAGCATTCCCTCCTCCAACAGGCCTGCTCCTCAGCATGTGACGGGGTCTCCCTGGCTTGCCTTGCTCTTACTGAAATCCTCTTTAAGCCCTGCAGAAAATTATCTTCTCGGCTTACAAAGCGGGGCTGATGTGATACAGAGAGGGGAAGTGGTTTACTCAAAGGCTGAGATGATGGCTATATGCAAATAAGATGTCTCCTTTCCAAGCCACACAGAAGCAATCTCCCTGAAGACCAAATTGTTCAAGGCAAACTGGTTGTGCAGCTCTTGCTACATCCTCCAGCCAGTAAGCTTCATTCCCTCCCCCTCTGCACTCTGGGAAGGAGGTGCTGCTCTGGCAAAAGACTATTTTACTCATCATTATGCAGCACATCTTTCAGGTGCCATAAAGATAGCAGCATGTCTGTAAAGAGGTGAGCATGTCTTTGCAGCATGACTCAGTTTCTTAATTTTCACAGCAAAAGTGCTTTGAGTAGGGCCTGCAGATAACTCTCTCCTAAAAACTGTAGAACAGAATGACCTACAGCTTTATCCTTCACCCTCTACTTGTTAAATCCACACTATGCACTCCTACTGGATTGGTATAGTTATTTTTAAACACTTAAACATCCATTTTAATAAGCAGTGAATAGGATCTTCTATTGGATACACTCCATAGATCTCATTCCCAAGAACTTCTGGAAAATACACTTAAAAAAAAAAAAAAAAGGCAGAAGCTGTATTTTCCATAGGGAGCTAGTAATGACTTCAACAGCTAGCAATTCGGAACAGGTTTCTGCTTGGACTGAAGCCACGCAGCAATGTAGCAGTGTCCAGCATTGTTTGAATATACAATACGAGGCTCTGATCCAAGGTCCTTTGAAGTCTTTGACTTACATGAACACTGGGTCAGGTCTCAGCCCTGCAGAACAGAAAACCTGCTTCTCTGCTTAAAATAGAAAAGGGGCTTTAAGATTTCACAGCCTCCTTTCTCTCTTACTAGAAACAGAGAGTGAAGTAGAAGACAAAAAAAAAAAATACAGCTTTTGACGAGAGGGGCGTATGTAGGTTTTTGAGGATATAGCTTTCCTTTTAATATAAATAAGCAGTATTCTTAGGCCTGAAAAATCTGCAAATGGAACCTGGAACTGAAAATAAAGAAAAATAGAAGAAATAATTTGCTGTAAAGTGCTATTCAGGCAAAGATTTGAGAAATTAAGGCAGCTGTAGCTTCACATGAGCTCTATGTGCAAGAAGTATTCATGCCCAAATATAGCCTGCACATATTTCAAGGTCCACTTCAACATTACAACAGGCCTTTCCCACAAGCAACAAGAATAATCACTGCCTGTGTGGCTCCTGTGATATTCCCTGTGGTTACTCTAACGATCTTTCCTTGGATGTTTGGTGCTCTGGCCAAGATGTTACTGCTTACCTGCATCTTCCTCAGATTAGGGAAGTCTCCTGGTGAGATCTGATGCTCCCGTTCAATCCGGGCATAAATCTCTCCCAAGTTGTTAACAAGCTCTTTCTTTTTATTGTCCTTCCCAAACATTGAGGGCATTTCCTTCTTTAGGGAACTGATGATGTAGGCATGGACCTGAAGGGCATTAAATGGTATGGAATGAAGAAAACAAGTGTTAAAGAGCACATCAGAAAATTCTTCCCAGCAGAGGGTATCTGTGCCTAGGGCTCAGATACTCTCAACCCCATCTTGTCCCACCCTGAAGAGCAAGTTCAGCTCCTCAGCTTGCCTGTACCTACTGATTATTACTCTAGTGCTAAGTGCTGCTCAGCTGTGTGCTTTGGCTGTGCTGAGACAAGGTGAAGACAGTGTATGAGTCCTGGGCATACAGAGAGTAACATTCATATGCACCTCCTGGAGGGAGTGATGGTGGATTATTTTTTTTTTTTTAATTTATTTCCACTGGGCATGGCCTTCCAGGGAATAGTCCCTTTCTAGTCCAAGCCAAACATACAGGTTTGGGAGCTCTCTAGACTACCTTTAATGTTTTAGTATGAATACCAGTCCTTAACTTATGTGACATTCTGGCTTTTTTTCTTTTGAAAGGTGGAACATGTGTTTTCTCTTAGAAATTAAGACCCTTGCACAGAAAGCTTTTTAAGGATCTTTTGATCTCTTTTCTCAATTGATACGGGGTTCTTCCCTGTATTCTGAGGGGCTTCATTCAGCGCATTTCAGATATTCAGAGATCTGGCAGGCTTATTTGCCATTCTTGTGAGTCTCCACCTCCTCTGCATCCACCTAAGCCAGGTATGTCTCTTGGCTAAGGAAGTTTAAGGCAAAAGACTAGAGCTTACAAATTCCTTTGGTGTGTGATTCTGACATACTGAACTGGTCCCATTTCTCAAGCTGCTACCACAAAGCAACTGCTTTCCAGATCCCTTCAAGTGCTACCTGTTTTGATCTGTGGCTATCTTCCTTGCTCTGGCCTGTCATGATTGATGCACCACGCAAAGGAGGTGCTTTCTTCCTTGAAGTGCATGGGACTAATACACTGGGCCTGAGTGAAACAGGATGAAAAAAGAGTAGGATCTGCCAGCTCTTCAAGCTGAACTGGCCAAAACCACTTCCCCATAGCCTGCATACTGCAGACAGCCCAAACTGAATGCTGTCTATGCCAACACCCACCTTGGCCAGCCGCGCTCGCTTGATGAGATCATTCAGCTTCCTTAGGGCTGCATTGCGGGGCAGGCTCTGGATATCCCTGAACAGGTCCTGCTCCTCTGCCTCAAACAACTTGCGGTTGTCTGGGATGAGCAATGGATGGGACCAGAAGGAGCCAATGTACACCCTGATGACCTCAGGAGTGTTGACGATCTTTCCCAGGGACCACATGAGGGCACCGTACACCCGCATCAGCTGTTGAGTCTCTATCTGGTCAGCCTTGTTGAGAACAACTCTCATCTTGTCCTCGTGGTTCTTCAGGGCCTTGATGACTTCAGAGAATTCATCAGAGATGTCCAGCTTGTGCGCATCGAAAAGGAGAATGATGCGGTCAACCCGCTCTGCAAACCACTCCAGTACAGCAGCAAAGTCATAACCTGCAAGGGGTGGAGGAAAAGCAGAGATGCACACACATGGGAGTAGAGAAGCCTGCCTGCTGTACCTTAACTACGCCATCTGAGGGTAAGCTTGCAAAGAAGCAGCTTCTCCAGTAGATCAGGTAGCTTGATAAAGGAAACATGAAACATCGTTCCTTGACCCAGACAAGGTAGAGGTGAGACACTGTCCTTCATGCCGAAATGCCCAAGATATGCGCAGGTAAGGATAGCTCTCATCTTCTCCACATTAAGAGGTCACCCAAAGTCTTTAACTTGTGCTACAGACAGTACATTCAAATGCACATCATGCGGACACTGCTATATTCAATCAGCTACTGCAGAAGTCTTGCATGTGGCAACAACAGAGGTCTAGTTTCTAAATTTCTGGCCATAAATATAGCCTACAAAGGCTGTAGAAAGCTGGATAATTGCAGTACTTGCACCCAGACTGGTTTGAAATGCATACCTCTACTACTTAATAGTTCTCAGGTCTTGTCTAGTTGTGTGAGACTAACTTTGTCCCATCCAATTCAAAACCCAGGACACAAATAACCTGCCTTACCTGAGTAATCATCCTGTCATACCTGCTGCATGTGCACAAAGCAAAATGATTTGTGTTTACTTTGCTAAGTACTTCATGCTTAGAAGACAGCATTGCTGTGAACAGTGGACTGAAGCTTCCCACAGTGGGTTCAAATTTCACATAACCTCAGAACTAAGGATAATGGATGCACAGTATTAGACTTGGGTCCATCTCTAGGGAATACAGGGCATGATAAATAGTGTGTGTGATGTTTTTAAAACAACAGCAAGGACGGCAACAAAATGACCTTCTTTCCTAGCTCTGTGGTGTTTTTTCACCTTCTTTAACGCCTCACTGAGAGACTGGTGCTTTTGCTCTGCTTTGTCAGGCTCTCCTACGCTGTGCAATGTTTGGGGTTATCTGTGTTGCCAGAGCACTGCACTCTGTCAGAAGATATCAGGACAGAGCATATGCTATTTGCATTCAAATCCTTTAATATACTATACTAATCTTGGCTTTCATGAATAAATGTATGATAATTAGTTCAGTGATTTCC